>CAUYQG010096259.1:0-35928 GCA_963574415.1 Tarsius wallacei
GATCTTTCCACCTCAGCCTTCCAAGTAGCCGGAAATACAGGCGCACGCTACCATGCCCGGTTAATTTTTGATTTATTGTAGAGATGAGGTCTCGCCAAGTTGCCCAGGTGGGTCTCAAACCTGCGGGCTCAGGCAATCCACTCACCTCGGCCTCCCAAAGTGCTGGGATTACAGGCTGAGCCACCAAGGCCAGCCAATCTCAACACTTTGGGAAGCCAAGGCAGGAGGACTGCTTGAGCCCAGGATTTTGAGACCAACCTGGGCAACATAGCAAGACCTCATCTCTACAATAAATAAAAAAATTAGCTAGGCATGGTGGTGCACACCTCTAGTCCTAGCTCTCCAGAGGCTGAAGCAATAGGACCACCTGAGCCCGGGAGCTTGAGGCTGTAGTGAGCTGTGATCATGCCACTGCACTTCAGCCTGAGTGACAAAGTGAGACCCCAACTCAAAATAAAAATATTTCAATTTTGAATTAATAACTTCACTTCGAGAGAGGCTAAATAACTTGCTTAGAATTACAACGCAGACCTGGGACTATAAATGGCTTAATGAGGTAACATGGAAGATAGTTTGATATCTTAGGCACATACATACTTGTGGAGGCCAGTCTCCCAATAACCTCTGCCCCTTGGCAGTCACATTCTTCTATAATCTATTCTATCCCAAGGTTGGTCTGTGGGCACAACGGAACCCAGCAGACATGCTGACACGTCACAAGGACATTATGTCTTCTGTGCTGTGTACCCATATGCTCTCAATGTCTCTCTCTCCCCACTCACATTGTGAAAAGTCAACTGTCATACTGCATGAGCAGCCCTATGGAGAGGCCCTCATAGTGAGGAACTGAGGCCATCAACATCTAATGAGTATCCTTCTAACCCAGTCAAGTCCTGGCTGATAGCTTCACTACATCCTCAAGAGAAACCCTGAGCCAGAACCCCTCAGCTAAGTTGCTTTTGGATTCCTGATCTTTTGCATTATTTAGCTATTGTTGCCATGACAAATTACAATAAAATTATTGGTTCTAAACAATATAATTTACTATCTCACAGTTCTGTAGGTTAGAAGTCCAGTGGGCTTAACTGGCTTACTCTGTCTGCTCTGGGTGTCACAAGCCTGAAATCCAAGGTACCTGCCCCCTGCATTACTTATTAGAGGCTCTAGAGAAGAATTTGTTTCCAGACTCATACAGATTTTTGACAGCACTCAGTTCTGCCATTGTAGGACTGACTTCCCTGTTTCCTTGCTGCCTGTCAGTTGGTGGATATTCTCAGCTTCTAGAGGCCACCCACATTCCTTGGCTCACAGTCCCCTACCTCCACCTTACGCTTTGAATTTCTTGAAACATGCTTCTGTCTCACCTCTCTTACTCATCTCTTCTTTTTTTTTTTTTGAGTTGGAGTCTCACTCTGTCGCCCAGACTGGAGTGCAGTGGCAGCTTCCGGCCACCGTGGCCTCGACCCGCTGGGCACCGGCAATCCTTTCGCCTCAGCCTTCCGAGTAGCTGGAACTACAGGCGTGCGCTACCACACCCGGCTAATTTTTTTATTTATTGTAGAGATGAGGGCTCGCCAAGTTGCCCAGGCGGGTCTCGAACCCGCGGACTCAGGCAATCCACTCACCTCAGTCTCCCAAAGCGCAAGATTACAGACTGAGCCACCGAGCCCAGCTTCTCATCTCTTCTTACTTCCGCTGGGAAAGGTTCTCTAGTTTTAAAGACTCTCATATATTAGACTGGGCCCACCCAGAAAATCTATGATCATCCTCATCTGAAAGTCCATAATCTTAATCAAATTTTATAAGTCTCTTTTGCTATATAATGTAACATATTCACAAGTTTTAGAAAACAGGACCTGGACATCTTTAGAGGATGATATTCCACTTACCACACTCTCAGAAACAGTGTAATTTAAGAAATATTTATTGTTTTAAACTTTTAATTTTTGGTATACACCACAAAGAAGTAGTACATATGCCAAGAGGAAAAGTGCCCTGAAGTTATCAACCAGTATATATAGCTTTAAATAAAGTGTTCAATATATCATATATATACTCACACACAACAGGAATTATACTATAGGTTACAGGCATTATAGCACTTTTCATATAGTATCACATTAAATTCTCTCAATAACCATATATTATTATCCATAAGATGAAACTCCATGTCAGTGGTAGAATTTAGATTAAAGCCCAGTTACTTCAAATTTAAGCTACATTATGACACCTATTTTCTTTTTCTTTTACAATCTAAAATTTTATTCTGATTATAAAGTCTTCAGAAATAACTTTTCCCAAATGTTATTCTTACTGACATCTTCTCCCCCCAAAACACGGAATACTTTATTGCTGAACTTGAAAACTGAAGCTACCTCTTCACTGAAAGAGGCATATGAAAAACGTGATTACATCAAAGTTCACATTTATCTCAGTGCTTGTAGGATTACCATATCCCTGATGCTGTCTTGCTGAGGTCACCAAAGCATTTAAACAGTTGAATAGTGATAGTGTCACATCAACTATTCATTCACTCATTCATTCAACAAGTATTTATTGAGCAATCATGTGCTAAGCACCATGCTGCAAGACACCAACGAACAAAAGAGACTACTTTTTATCCTTCCTTCCTTTCTTTTTCCTCCCCTTACCCCTACCTTCCTCCTTTCTTTGCTAAATCCTAACGTCACTGTTCAATTTCATCTTATTTGAAGTTTCAGCAACAAACAACATAGACTTCTTCATCCTTAAAACACTACGTTTTCTTAATTTCCATTATATTATACCATGCCACCTATCTAGCTATTGCCTCTTAGTCACCTTTGTGGTCTTCTCTTCCTATGTGCATCACATATATTAGAGTTTCTTAGGAGTCAGTGCTAATTCCGCTCCCTTTGGGGGATCCAACTCCATACTTTTTCATATTCAATTACCATCTAAAGGTGGCAATTCTCAAATTTGTATCTTCTGCTCTTTTCTTTTTTCAGGACTTCAAATCCACACATACAGTTCCCTATCGGATATCTACACTTAGATGTGCAATAAGTATCTCAAATTTAACATGTCTCAGAGTACAGCTGATCCTTGAACAACACAGGTTTGCACTGCATGGGTCTACTTATACACAGATTTTTTTCAGTAAGTATGTTGTAAAATTTTTTGGAAATTTGTGACAATTTGAAACATTTACAGATGTACCACATACCCTAGAAATATTTTTTTAAAAATTAAGAAAAAGTTAGATATGTCACGAATACATACAATATATGTAGATATTAGTCTATTTTATCATTTACTTCCATAAAAATACACAAATATAAAAAAAGATATCAAAACTTAAGCACACAAACGCTTGCAGATCATACATGGTGCCATTCAGTCAAGAGAAATGTAAACAAACGTAAAGGTGCAATAATGTGGCCGGGCACGGTAGCTCTCACGCCTATAATCCCAGGACTTTGGGTGGACGAGGTGAGAGGATTGCCTGAGCCCATGGGTTCGAGACCAGCCTGGGCAACTTGGTGAGACCTCATCTCTACAGTAAATCCAAAAATTAGCCAGGCGTGGTGGCACACACCTGTAGTTCCAGCTACTTGGAAGACTGAGGGGAAGGATTGCCTGAGCCCAGCAGGTTGAGGCTGCAGTAGCCATGAGCGTGCCACTGCACTCCACTGTACTACTGTAATAATTTGGTTGCCACATCCTGTTCTATTGCAGTGGGCTCAAATGTTATGATTATCCTGTTAAAATGCTATGTGACGCTAATCATCTCCGCATGAGCAGTTCCTCTCTTTAGTAAATTGTTTATTGTAGTAAAAAGTGATCTCTTGCAGTTTCCACATATTTTTCATAGAGTTTAGCGCAATACCACAAGCCTTAAATAACATAATGGGGCCCATACAAATTGCCCTTAGGGATGCTGAAGGTGCTCCCAGGAAGCAGAGAAAAGTTATGACATTACAAGAAAAAGCTGAATTTCTTTATATGTACCATAGATTGAGGCCTGCAGCTGTGGCTGGCTGCCATTTCAAGATAAATGAATCCAGCATAAGGACCACTGTAAAAAAAAAAAGAAAGAAAAGAAAGAAAGAAAATAAAAAATTCATGAAGCTGTTGTTGCAGCTATTGTCAGCAGGTGCAAAACTCTTGCCCTTTTTGCAAAATACCTTTTTATCTCCTATTGAAAATGTATCTTTTATATATGTGCAGGGTTGCTAAAAGAAAGGCATACCTATAGATTCTAATGATTCAAGAAAAATTCAAGTCACTATATGACAACTTAAAGTGAAAGAAAGATGAAGGATCTAAAGCTGGAGAATTTAATGCCAGCAAAGGATAATTTGATAATTTTAGAAAGAGTTCTGGCTTTAAGAATGTCAAGATAGCTCTCTTTGATCCTCTCAGACTCCTACATAGTATGTGGAAACATGGCTAAATGAAGCACCAAGTAGTTAGGAATCACTGGTAAATATAAATACAGGACACACTATGGTGCCTCCCTCCAGAAATGGTGAAGAAAACTGAAATCAGCCAGCATACCAAGCACCCTTGCACATTCTATGGCAAAACCAAGATGAAGAGACAAGTTGTGGGAATCTGGCTCTGTGGTTCCTTCATAAAAACAGCAGCTGGTGGTATCTGGACCTACAACATCACTTCCATCCTCATGATAAAGTCTGCCAGCAGAAGACCAAAGGAATTGAAAGACCAGAAACATCACTGGTCTATAATACACGGGTTAATTTATGTAAAACAACAAAAAATGTCAAGATAATAGGAGAAGCTGCTTCAGCCGACCAAGATGAAGCACATAAGCTTCCAGACACTATTTTAAAAAATCACTGAGGAAAAGGAATAGCTGCCTGAACATATTTTTAAGGCAAACAAAAGTGTCCTATTTTGGCAGGGGGCAGGGAAGGGGAATGCCACAAAAAACATTTATTCATAAGGAAGAGAAACAAGCAACAGGATTTAAGAGAGGAAGAGATTGATGAACTCTACTGTTCTGTGCAAATGCAGTCAGGTTTATGATCAGGACTGCCCTTACCTGTAAAGCTGCTAACTCCTGAGCCCTGAAGGGAAGAGATAAACACCAGCTGCCTATCTTCTGGTTATATAACAAGAAGGCCTGGACAACAAGAATGCTTTTTCTGGATTGGTTCCATCGATGCTTTATCCCTTAAGTCAGGAAGTACTTTGCCAATAAGGGACTGCCTTTTCAAGTTCTTTTGATATTGGACAATGTCCCTGGCCACTCATAACCCCATGGAGTTCAACACTGAAGGCATTGAAGTGGTCTACTTGCCCCCAAACACGTCTCTAAACCAGCCTTTAGACCTGGGGGTCCTAAGGACCTGTAAACTTCATTATACACAGTACTCTACGGAAAGGATTGTTAACACTATGGGAGAGAACCCCAACAGAAAGAATATCATAAAAGTCTGGAAGGATTACACCATCAAAGATGTCACTGTTATAGAAAAAGCAACAAAAGTCATCAAGCCCAAAACAATACATTCCTACTGGCGAAAACTATTTTCACATTTTGGCATTACTTCACAGGATTTATTATACAGCCAATCAAAGAAATCATGTTATATGGTGGATATGGCCCAAAAAAAAAAAAAAAAAAAAAAGGAGAGGGGGAGAAGGGAAGGGTTTCAAGATGTAAATCTTGTTGAATTCAAGATCTAATAGATACAACACCAGAGGAGTTAACAGAAGACAACTTGATAGAGATGAGTACCTCCAAACCAGTGCCAGATGATGAGAAAGAAGACATAGAAGAAGCAGTGACAGAAAACAAATTGACACTAGATAATCTGGCAGAAGGGTTATGATTATTCAAGACTGCGATTATTCAAGACTGCTTTTGAGTTTTTGGGTTTTTTTTTTACATGAACCCTTCTATGATATGGGCACTGAAACTAAAGCAGATAATAGAAGAAGGATTGGTACTGTACAGAAACATAAAAAAGAAAAAAAAGAAAAAAGAAAATAAAAAAGCAAAAAAAAGTCAGACAGATTACATTGTATTTCCATAAAGTTATACCAAGAGTGCCTGCCTCTTCTACTTCCTCTACCTCTTCGGACTCCCCTTCCACCTCCCTCCACCTCTTCTGCCTCTGCCACTCATGAGACAGCAAGACCAATCCCTCTTCTTCTTTCCCCTCCTTGGCTTCCTCAGTGTAAAGGATGAAGACCTTTATGATGATCCACTGCTTCTGTATCTCCTTAAATTGTATCCAATTACTTTGTTCCATCCTTAATGCTACTCCCTTAATACTTCACCACCACCATCTCTCGCCTAGCACACTGGGCTTTTCTGTCTCTAATTATGCTCCCAATATTCCAGTCCATTTGACATTGCTGTCAGAGTGATCTTTCTAAAATATAAATCTGAATACATTATTCTCTCTTTTTTCTTTCAATTTTTTATTTTAAAGATGTGGGGTACAATTCAGGGATAGGTATACAAATGTTCGTTATGCAGGTACCCTTGTTGATGAGGTGTGCCCCTTCCCTGTTATTCTCTTCATCGTTGCTCTCCTATAAAAGTCTGAATTCCTTAACATGGCTTACATGGCCATATACATCTGGCTCTATCTCTCAACACTTCCCTGTCCTTCTTTCCTTATCTTCTTCCCTTGTATTCTTTACCTCTAATTTCTTCTAGGAAAGGCTGTCCAGTTTGTATGGTTTACTTTCACCAATCTGGACCAGCACACATTCCCTTGATCTGGCTAATACCTGAATATCATTCACACCTCAACTTACCTACTTTCTCTGGAAGGCTTTCCCTGATCATATCCCTACAAACTAGTGCCTCTCTTCTGTGATTTCACAGCACCTAATACTTAGTACTATACTTAATGTCATATTTGTCTGTCTCTCTTACTAAACTACAAATACATTATTTGTCATTGTTTTCTCAGCACCTTACACCCCATGAGGCACACAGAATGTAATAAATAAATATTCATTAAATGTTTAACCAAGCAATCAGACTTTCCTATGGTGATTTTGATATTATTTAAAATAACCTGAACAAGAGTCATGTCTCCATAACATAAAAGTGAGCAAGAATTACAGTTGAAATCTGTAAATCTCTCATATTAATATAGCACATTTTAGTAGATACAAGTGATAGAAACTTCAAGAATTCTCTGGTTTTTAAATATGACTCTTGAGAGATTCTGCAAATGGTAGCAAAATGAGAATCTGGGGAATATAGAGAACTAACCAGAATGAAATTGGGAAAGTGGGCAGGGCTAAGCTCACACATTAGCTAAATGACTTCCTTCCAGAACATCAGAGACACCAACATGTGTGTCATACTCTTGTCTCAGCAAATAAACAAATTACTATAATCAAGGATATACCAAGACAAGTGAGAAATAGTCAAAACCGCAAATGTTAAATCACCTAATGTTTTCACAGAAAAATTTTCCCATATTATATAAGTTAACATGATAACACTTTTACTGGTCTCCTTTCTATAGCTAGTGAAACAATTGTATTTTTAACTTAATCTGAAATATCTTCATTACATCATATGTTCAAAAAGAGAACACAATATGGTACAAATTTTGATTCTACTAGCATGAGTTCATCTGTGATTCAACAGATTCAAAGACTTAACCTAGCTATTATAATACCAATAAATCTTCTTTATTCTAGGCTAAATACTCTCAAATCCAAGTGTAATGTCAAACATGCATTTAAAAATATTAAATTATTGTATTACTAATCCTTCCAGATCATTCATACTACCTTTATTCAATTTTGGATAATTCTGAACTATACTTATACACATAAAACATCCAATTCAAAATGAATTTTAGAAATTTACTCAAATAGATAAAACACTCATTAATGATGCTATTTTAAGTTAATCAAAAAAAGAAAGAGAAAGGAAAATTCAAGGGTTAAAGACCATTTCAAAACTAATTGAAGCAAACAATTAAAATTTAAGAAACATGCAATGCCAACTTATAGTATACATAATTGAAAGAGAATAATAAAAAAGAATTGCACTAAATAAAATATCTAATCAAAGAATATAAGTAACTAGTATGATGAAACCTTTTAAGAGAACAACCTAACATAAATACAATCCTTGAAAGCTTAAAATGATTTTAAATTTGAATTTAACTCTGAAAAAATGACATGAAATCTGAAAAGTAAAATCTACAGATGGAAGTCTAGTACTGTGTGTTTTACCTCTGGGAGTTGCAGGCTGCACCATGATTCTATTCTTACGTTACAAATCTGTTGTGTGGGGAGCGGGGGAGGAATAACTGTGTTACAGAAAAAAAAGAATAGAACAAATTGTTGTAAGAACATGTAGTTTTTTTAAATGTGTCTTTATTCTTTACAAGTAATCTTATTCTTTAAAGTTGTTTTTATATAAAACTCATCTATATTTAAAACACCTAATGCCCTTTGTGTTTCTTAGTATAAAAATGATCCTGAAGAAGCCAATGCTACTTAACTCACATTATGGTTTTTTTAAACCCATAATATAATTTAAAAAATGAGAAAGGTCTTCTTTTGTATTTTTCCTTACCCAACATTAACCAAAACACCAATGCAAACCACTATCAAGGAGATGAGAGAATAGAGAGTGGTTAGGACAGCAGCTGTGTTACAGCTCAGAAAGGACATGCGTTGGCAGATTTGTGAGGTGATGCCTGCAACACAATGTGCCTAGATCTAGTCTGATTCCTAAAATTAAAAAGAAAAAAAAATTCTGTTCTTGATGTTTTGCCTGTTAGAGAGTCATTTCCCTCCACACCACAGAACATTTTTGCTTGAGATGTTCTAATATGTGTTAGTATGTTGTCACTGGGGGGAAAAAACTGTTAATTTATGAAATAAAGAAAACAGGACCAAGACTGACTCAGAAATGAGTATGTATCATCAAAACATCTTATACCTATGTACTTTATTACAATCTAAACAGTTTTTTTCATTTGCAATTTAAACTGAAAGTACTTAAGATAAACTACTGTGGATGGCATAAATACAATATTTAAAGCAATAGGAATAAAGTGAGAACACAGCAAATATGCACATATTAATAGGAGAGTCAGGAAGAGTCAGGGAAAATAATACATATGAGAGCAAATGGAACAAGTGTGAATGAACTTGGAAAAGGATAAAAGCAGGACTCTATGGCATTGGTTTAAGCTTAAATGAGACGATATGCACTTCTTCCCTTGACATAAGAATAAGACAAATAAGTGAAGATCTAGATATGCATACAGACGAGATGCATAGGAACAAGAAGTTTACAAAATTCAATCTTCTGTTTTTGCAACAAAGTAAGAGGTACGGTCTTCTGGTAAAAATGAGAAAGAGAGGAAAAGATTCCTTGAACAAAGTGGTGGTGGTCTATATCAATGGTCACTAAATTGAGCCTTCAAGCTAAGAATGTTTTTATATCTGTAAAGAACCAAAAAAGAAAACAGAAGAATATGTGATGCAAAGTCTAAAATATTTACTATCTGGTCTTTTACAGAAAAAGTATGCTGATCTCTGGTCTATAAAATAGTGTCTGTGAGAAAGAGGAAAATGACTAGAGATCAGAAGGCATAAATTTGCAAAGGCATCAATATGTATAGTTGTACCATCTTTTCTCCAGCAATGTAATTTTTTCACCTAACAAGGAAACCAACAATGGAAGCAGTTAAGAAAGAAAATTGACACGGGCAGATATTTTAAACACCAGGAATCTGAATTACATGATACAGATTATTACCAGCCTATTGGCCCTAACATTAAAAAAAGGTATAAAAGGTAAAACAATCAAATATTTTAATAACTTTAAGACAGCTATAAAAGGAATGCCACAAGGTAGTTCATAATTAATTGCTAAAAGAAGTTTCATGATAATTAACTTTTCAAAACATATTTAAAACTTCTACTTTTAACCTAACAGAGTAATTGGTATAGGATTTAATCTAGCAACTAGAAAACTGAACAAAGTATATGAAACTACTGTTTTCAGATACTAGACAAAAGACAATGCAGGACTGTGATCCTGGAAAACAAATGAAGTGAGCTCCATGATAATCCTGGCTTTCTGCTAAATATACTTTCCCCTACAATGTAAGAGGAAAATCCCAGCAGAATACAATGAGCTCAATGAGTTGAGACAAATTTGAGTTAAGGATGGCTGAGGAAGCTAAAGGTCAGAATAACAGGAAAAAAAAGTAAGCTAAGCAGGGAAACAGTTCCAGATAATTATATATAGGACCTTTTGCAGAAAAAAGTAAGTCAAATAGAGGAATAGTTCCATAAATTTCTATATAGGGCCTCCTGAATCTCTGAAGGAATACTAAGTTATAAATGCATATCATAAGACTAAAAAAAGCCAGGCAAAGAACTACAAGAAAATCTTCAAACTGATCGACTCTCAGACTCACAGCATACTGCCAGATATTCTAGCTTGGAAAACCAAAATGGGGAGACACCATTGAATAACAGGGATATGCAGTATGGGTCTATGAAGGATTATGCCTTAACAGTAGGACTAAACTAGCCTTAAAGGTTTATCTAAAGCTGTCCTACTGTAGCTTAAAAACAAGCATGAAAGGATCAAGTTGGTCCACAAGTAACTTGACTGCCTGACAGAACAAACTACAACATTCAATAAAGGAAGATAACCAAATCCATTTGCAGTGCTCAAACACTATAACCAGTATCCACTAAAAACTTAGTAGAAATACCAAGATGCAAAATGATGACGAATTTAGGAGACAGACAGTAAGATATCTATTACAACTATGGTCTCTGATTTAAACAAAAATATACACAATAGAGAGAAATGGTGACTACAAAAATTGATCAAATAAAACTTCTAGAGCTGAAAACCACAATATTTGAACTGAAACAGACCTTAGAAAGGCTTAACAATAAATAATACAAAAGATTGATGAACCTGGAACCAGAGCAAGCAAAACTATCCAAACCAAAGCTACAAACAACAAAAACACCTCAATGACATGTGAGACAATACCAAGCATCTAAAATCCACATTACTAGAGTCTAAAGGAGACTAAAGGTGTAAGAGAAAAAAAGTATCTAAGGAAACAATGGAATATTTTTTTCGTATTTGATAAAAAACAAACAAGTAATAATACCAGCAGCAGCAATAACCACAACAAAAACATAGATCAAGAACATCAGTGTACTCCAAGCAAGGAAGGAGAGTACACACAAAAAATCACACAAAGATACATCATAATGAAACCAAAACAAAACGGAACAAAACGGGGGGGGAGGCGCAGACACATCATATAATTGAGAATCAAATGATCACAGACTTCTCCTCAGAAACCATGTATGCCAAAAATAACAAAATATTTTTTAAATGACAGACCAAAAAAGTATCAATATAGAGGTATATATCAATTGAAAGTCAAAAATGAAGACACAAGGAACACATTTTGACAAAAAGAGCAGAAAGAATTTGTTGCCAACAATCCTGCACTACAAAAAAATGTCATACTAAGCTCTTCAAACTGATGGAAAATAATACCAGAAAGAATCTATTAAGTCCAAAAATAAATGAAGAGTGCCAGAAATTGTAAATAAATGGAAAAATATAAAAGTCTTAAAATTTGTTTGAAAGATAATTGGTTACTTAAAATAAAAAACAGCAACAATGTATTGTGACATTTTTTAAAAAGCACAAAAGACAGAAGGGGGCAATGAAAATTACACTGCTGTAAGGTTCTAACAGTACACATGATGTGGTATTATGTGAAAGTAGACTGTGACAAGCTAAACATGTATATCATAAACCTAAAACAACCACTAAGATAAGAAAACTAAAAAATATAATATGTCAACAGAGAAGATAAAATGGAATTATAAAAATTGCTCAAGCCAAAAGAAGGCAGAAAAATAGGCCAGTCTCATTAGTTCAGCCTGTAATCCCAGCATTTTGGGAGATCAAGGCGAGTGGATTGTCTGAGTCTGCAGGTTCGAGACCAGCTCAGGCAACTTGGCAAGACCTCGTCTCTACAATACATAAAAAATTAGCCAGGCATGGCAGTGCGCGCCTGTAGTTCCGGCTACTTGGAAGGCTGAGGCAGAAGGAATGCCGGAGTCCAGCGGGTCGACGCTGGGGTGGCCATGAGCGTGCCATTGCACTCCAACCTGGGCGATGGAGTGAGACTCCGACTCAAAAAAAAAAGACAGAAAGAAAAATGAACAAAGAATATATAGAACAGACAGCAAAAGGAAGAAGACTTATACCTAACCAGATGAAAATTATATTAAATGCAAATGAAATGTTCTATACCCCAATAAAAAGACAAAAATCAAACTGGATTTAAAAAGCAAAAACAAACCATTACTATCTACAGAAAAACATACCTTAAAAATATAGTCATAGTAGCTTATGCTTGTAACCCCAGCACTTTGGGAGGCTGAGGAGGGAAGGCTGCTTGAGCCCAGAAGTCTGAGACCAGCTTAGGTAACATAAAGAGATCTCGTCTCTAAAAAAAATTAAAATAATAAACTATGTGTGGTGGTGTGCACCTGTAGTTCCAGCTACTCAGGAAGCTGAAGTAGAAGAATCACCTGAGCCCAGGAGGTTGAGGCTGCAGTGAGCCATGATCTTTCCACTGCACTCCAGCTTGGGCAACATAGTGAGACCCTAACTCCAAAAAATAAATAAATAAAAATAAAAACACAAATAAGTTGAAGGTAAAGTTAAAAAAGAATATATATGATGCAACCATAATAGAACAAAAGTTAACAGAACAACAACAGAAAATCAGTAAAACTAAAGAAGATTTTACAATACTATCATCAACTTGACCTGTTTGACTTTTATAGACTATTATTCCCAACAATGAGAAAAAATTATTTTCAAGAGAACACAGAACATTTACCAAAATAGACCACATTCTGCGCCATTAAACAAACTTAAATCGAAAAGAACTGAAATCATTGAAAATATGTTCTCTGATCATAATGGAATTACATTAGAAATCAATAAGAAAAAACTTTGAAAAATCACCAACTATTTGAAAACTGGAAAATACACTTTCAAATAACCCATATGTCAGCAAAGAAATACTAGGGAAATTGGGAATCACACTGAATTAAGTGATATAAAATAAGTCACCCAAATATGTAGGATGCAGGTGAAAGCTGTACTGAGCACATTTTAGGAAAAAAAACAACTTAAAATGAATTAAAGAAATTTCCACCAAAGCAGAAAAGAAATACTAAAGGTAAGAACAGAAATCAGTAAAACAGAAAAAGAACATTGCTCATTAAGAATAATAAAACAAAATGCTAGTTATTTGTAAAGATTAATAAAATTGAAGAAACTCTAGGCAAATTCACCAAGAAAAAAGGAAAGGTGACAACTGGTCTTACACAAACCGTTTCAAAATTAGAGGAAAGGGAACATTTTTCAGCTCATTTTATGAGTATAGTATTTGTCCTGACTCCAAAACCAGACCAAAAGATTACCAAAAAAAAGACCAATATTCCTGTAAACACATAGGCAAAATACTATCAAAATAATTTCAGATAAAGTCATGCAATATCTAAAAGGGTAATCTATCATGTCTAAGTGGGTTTAACTCAGAAATGCAACATTGGCTTAATATTTTAAAAAACCAATCTATGTAATTTACCATGTTGATAGATTAAATAAGAAAAACCATATGAACTCTCAGTAAATGGAAAAAATCATTTAAAAACATAATACGCATTCCACATAAAAATTATCAACAAATAAGAAAACTTTATCAATCTAAAAAATGGCTTCCATAAAAACCCTACATGTAACATGAAGCCTGATGGTGAAAGACTGAAACTTTTTCCCAAAGACCCAGAAAGAAAACTATTATGTCTGCTCTCACCGCTTCTACTCAACACTGTACTTGATGTCTTAGATTGGCAGTAAGTAAAGACCAAAAAAGAAAAAGTATCAAAAATTGAAAAGCATGATATAAACCTCTGTTTACTCAAATATAATTCTGTAAGAAGAAAATCAGACCAGGTGTGGTGATTCACGCCTGTGATCCCAGCACTTTGAGAGGCAGAAGCAGGAAGAAACCAGGAGTTCAAAACCAACCTGGGCAAACATTGTCTCTATTAAAAAAAAAAAAAAAAAATCAAAAAAATTAGCCAGGTGTGATGGCATGTGCCTGTAGTCTCAGTTACTTGGGAGGCTGAGGTGGAAGGATCGCTTGAGCCCAGGTCAAGGCTGCAGTGAGCTGTAAATGTACCACTGGCACTCCAGCCTGAGTGACAGAATGGGACATCGACTAAAAATAATAATTAATTTAAAAAGAAGAATTAATAAATTGGCAAAATCATGTTTTAAGTTTAATATACAAAATACAAGCAAAATCAAAATTTAAAAATACTGTTTATAATAGTATCAAAAATGTTATGAGTTCACCATTGTCCAACTTGA
This sequence comes from Tarsius wallacei, assembly GCA_963574415.1. Taxonomy (NCBI): domain Eukaryota; kingdom Metazoa; phylum Chordata; class Mammalia; order Primates; family Tarsiidae; genus Tarsius; species Tarsius wallacei. Next base: position 14,453 of record CAUYQG010096259.1, read on the forward strand.
TATAACATGTGCAAATCTCTAAGGCAAAAACTATAAATTATTACTGAGAAAAATTGAAGACAACTTAAATAAATGGAGAAATATATCATGTTTAAAGATCAGAAGATGTGAATGTTCCCTCAACAGATCTATAGATACAATGAGATGCCAATCAAAATCCCAGTAGTTATTCTTCAGCTTCCATATGAGATGTAGAAAGCTGGAAAAAACATAGCTCATACTCTGACAACAAAAAGAACAAGGGAAAAACACAATCTGCAAAGCAGAAACTTTGCTTGAGCTTATTAAAGAGCTGAGGTGATAGGGCAACCAACCAACACAAACTCTAATGAAAGACAGGTGCCTTGAAGGACATATGGGACATGAGCACTTGGGTATCTGAGAAAGACAGTCCTGGACACAAGTAAGAATAATTCAGCTAAAATTGTTAATGAACTGCTGAAGGCTGAGTATGTGCTAACAAGAATATACATAGAACCCATGGGGTACACAGATACAAAGGGAATTCTTATCCATTCACAGGTTCTTTTTCACAGATCTCACCAGACGTTTACACACACACAAAAGACTTAGTATATGGTGAAACACCTGAGAGAGTATCCCTCATGGTGCAGGCTTGGGGGAAAAAAACAGAAGCCACTGAGAGACAAGCATGAAGTCCAGGCTGGATCCTTTTACCATCTTTAATATAGGGGGAAGGGATGAAAGGAGAACCCTTTAAATCACTGAGAAAAAGGGCAACAAACCCTGTCACTCTTTGGACACTACTGAAAACCTGTTAGAACTAGGAGAAGGAAACAGAAAAAAGAAAAAAAAAAAAAAAACCTATAGCCCTGTGGGAGGAAAAGGAATTCATCTTATAAGTAGAAGAAAGAGAGAGATACTGAAAAGTCTCCCTTCTCAAAAGCCAGAACACAGTGGTTGTCCAGTCTAATATTGTGGTATGTTGCCATATGGTACAATAATGAATTCAGCTAGAAATGGTGACAATCTTGGATGTACAGACTTGAGTGAGCTAGACTTTCTGACTGGCAGCAACAATTTGTTTTAGCAATTTGCAGTCCCAAAGAAAGTTGTTTTTAATCTGACAGTCTTCTAAGTGGCAGATCTGAAGGTTAGGCTATTAGCAACAAGCCAAGAGTCAGTAAAAATACAACAAGATTAATCAAGAGGAGAACTGGTCAGAGCTATGAGAATGGAGGGATCCCATCCACTCACAGCTTTCTTTAGCTGGCAATAGCCCTAAACAGCTTGTAATTTAGCTGCCATCAGTGAAACAGGCCCAGGTATTTACAGAAACTTCTGTAAATAGAGGGCCCCAATGAACCAGTGGCTTTGCTTCAGGTGGTGAAGCGGGAGATGTTTTTCCCCAAAAGGGTAGCTTCTCTCTCTTGAAAAACAAAAATGACACTAAGGCAGGCCAGCTGCATCCCTGCAAAAACTATTTTCTTTAGATCACTGAGGTCTGTTGGGCTCTTTACTCATTAACTTTCAAGTCCCAGTTAACTTACCCTCAAATGGGGACATGAGGCCAGAAAGTCACAAGACATCTTTAAGTTAGGTATTTCATTTTAACAAGAGCTTAGCAGTAGGCTAATAGTTATCTGCCTTTTCAAAAGAGGTGCACTTGGTAGCTGGGTCAGGCAGGTGGCACTGCTGTACTGGGAAATGGCCTGAGTTCTCCAGCAGCCACCAAGACTAACCCAAGTTTTGACTTTCTTTTCTTTCCTCCTGGAATGATACATTGTTTTTGCTGGATCCCCCAGGGAGGCAACGTGGGACCACCTCTCTACATGTAGCCGTCCATGAATGGAAGACTCTCCTGTGGCTCTATAAGCATTCACAGTATAAGAACATAAAACTATCAATACCAATTATACATTTAGCAGAGGAAGCCAGAATACCAGTACACTGAATAGACCCAGAGGTTCCACCCACACTTGAGCTTTTTTGAATTTGAGTGTTCTCTCCCCCTGCAGAAACACAGACCAAGGAATTTAACACATGCATAAAAGGGACTACAGCCACAGCTACCAAGAGACTACATTATTTCCTGACCAGGAGCCTGGAGAGGACAGGTTAGTGGGGGAGGCTAGCCTGCAGAGGAGGGCTTATGATGGTGGGCAGACTTTTCTTCGGCCTGTGGCTCCTCACTCCAGGATGGCGCCATGCTTCTGCAAATGCCTGGGCCTGGAGGGCTCTAATTTGCCCTGTGCATGCTGCTACAGCTTTGCCCTGCAGTCCCCTTGGTGTCTCCAGTCTCCCTGGGACTTCAGCATCTCTATTTAACAGAACTAGGAAAGCTTAAATTCCTCTCCCTCCTTGAGGCTACCCACCGTACTTAGCTTTTATTTTAAGCAGCTGAGGTTAGAGTAGAGGAGGGGAAGAAAAATCAGAGAGCACAAGAGGAAAGAGCAGCAAGGCACCAGTAAGCAAGACTCTGTGCTTACATTCAATTTCAAGGGGTTGCCCACTCAGACTCAACAAATGAACTTATAACATATTTACTGTATCCAAAGCTCTACATCCTCATTGCTGACAACTTTCATTTTAGCTCTCAGAAGCTCTTGATTCAGCTGCTATCGCCAAATTGCCTTTTGCCTTAGGGCCCTGAGGCTTGCAGCCTTGGTGTAATGTTTTTCCCTCCTCCAGCCTAGAGAATGAGCAATAACCAAAGCACTATTGGCACGGCTTCATTTAATTCCACTTCTCACTGCTAAGCCTCAAAAAATTCATTAACAGGTAGGCTGGTACAGGACTCTCACTCTTCACTACTACTCCACCCCTTAAATAAGAGTATTTGCTACTGTTCTCATATCCCCTAAACCAGCCCACAAGAGCCCTATCCTTCCTCTTCAAGAAGTCATGTCTCTGTCAACATCATATCCTTAAAGCCAAAAATGTCACAAATTGTTAAGGGTCTGGGATTTTACCTTACTAATAAACTATGAAGGTAGCCTGTTACCATTTCACGGATGCTAGCCAAAGATATAAGATGCCTGAGTCTGAAACAAAGAATTTTATTACCCATGATACAGCAAGCAGTACGAGTATCATGTCAGTGACAGTTCACCTTGCCCTTCAAGCAAACCTGGCAGGATATAAGTGGATGTTCTATGCTCTGTATACTGTGGCATTCCATTACTGCTGAAGAACGCTGAGCTTGGGAAAGTTGCCATTTTTATAGCAAGCAGAAGCAAGTCTGCTTGCATGCTCTTTGTATGAGGAGTCGTTATTTCATTCCTCAAGGTTACTGGCTACAAATACAACCCTGAGAAATGGACCAAGTAAAGAGTAGTCAGGGCTTTGCCCTCTTGGCATACCACAGCAAGAACATTCAAGGAAACTCAGGACTCATGGTGAATTGTTTCTCCCAACACACTGCTATTCAACCACTAAAGGTCCTAAACAGTAGCAGAAGGCAAACAAATAAATATGTCACACATGTTTCAGGAAAAAGTAAACTATCTCTATTTGCTGACAACATTGTCTATATACAAAAACCAATCATATCTATATATACTAACAATAAACAATTGGGATCTATAAAAGAGTGCTACTTCAATAGCACTAAGGAAATGAAATAGGGCAGGGGCTGGGGGGAAGAAATTAAATAATAAAATACAAATCTAACAAAATATGTGCAGGATCTATAGACTAAGAACTATAAAAACTGAAAAATAAATCAAAGAAGCCTTAAAATAATAGAGATACCATGTTCATAAGTTAGAAGACTCAATACTGTTAAGATGTCAATTCTCTCCAAATTGATCTATAGATTCTCTGCAATATCAATCAAAATAACAGTAGGAATTTTTATAGTTATCATACCCTATATAGAGACCAGAAGGCAGCAGTAACTGAAGATATATGCTGAATATATCTAGCACAAAGTTACCAGGGACCAGTCTTTAAGAATTACTAGTAAACTCTTAAAATGCATCCATTTTCCTAACATAGTGGATGCTACTTAGTTTATAGTGGAAGTACAGCCCACGGTAGAACGCTATCATTCTCTAGCTCTATATATAAAAGATGGTAGCTTTCTTACAAAAGCATTATGTATCTAACTAATATCAATAATGAGCCACTAGATCATACACTGTCATTCAGGTATGTCTCCCATCAGAGCATAAGACCCATAACAGCACAAAAGAAGAGACTTGACATAGCCTTGTTAAATATATAATCTAGTTGATCAACTGGCTTAGCCTTGGGACACAAAATTAATTTGATTCTGTACAATAACTTAGAGTAGAATTACACAAAGAAAAGAAAGCAACAGAAAAAGCAAACAGAGGGAGAAAGCACAAATATGGCTATTTGCATAAGTCTTTGATTAAGATATAAGAGAAAAACATCAACATAGTCCATAATGTTTAAGATTGCAAAGAGGGATATTAACCAGTCAAAGGAATAAGCCAGGACACTGGAGATGGGAGTAATAATTTTGACAAGGTCCCAAAGTAGACACAGACACACCAACAGTAGCATAACAGACGAAGGTCAAACTAATAGTCACAGGATCCAAAGTCCAGGTTTGGATGAGAAAATTGAAAGAAATGCCATGTATTTATTTTTATAATGTTCATGATGCTGAAAAATGACTTATAAATACAGTGTGAAAAATCAATATGAAAAGTTTTAAAAGTCCAACTTATGTAGGAAAGGACAGAAAAGAATAGTTTGGGGAATTTTCTGTTAAGTGTATGCAATTCTGATGCATGTGCTTTATGCAATATAATGTTTTCAGTTATTCTCTTATAGAAAATGAATCACCTATGTTGTTGTCTTTCTACTACCTTGGCTACTCCCCACTTGATAGAGGCTTTAGAAGATGGTTCATTTCTATTTTTCTGATAAAACGTTTGTTGTGAAAGAAATTTAAAGCTGAGAAGCCAAATGAAATTTCTGAATTGGCTTTAAAATAAAATAATCCTTTCTTCCATGGGCTCCAGTATCAGAGAGAGAGTTCAGAGTTTCCTATGTTAAGTAACCAGTGAAAAACCACCCTTAAAGCAAATGTATAAAATTAAAAATCAGAAACTCCCCATATCAGAAATTTTTGGAATTAAAATAGTTATGCAATTAAAATATTTATAACTAAAAAGAAAAGCACAACTTTTGAAAAGGATTTTAATTGGGTCACATTTGGGGGTTAGACTCATGTCTATTGCTTAGTTATCATTAGGAAAACCAAACTGCTTTCCCAGATCATAAATTGATTAAATAAATATTAGCCTATAAAATTATTTCAACCCATATTTTGATTTTAAATTACCAACTGTAGCATTTTTCAAAATTAATATCCTATATGAATACAAAAATATTAAATGCTTTAGTGCAAAAATCTTTGTTACTATGGAAACAAAAATCTTTGGAAAATCTGACATATGTAATTTGATATTAATTTTTTTCATGAAAATAATATAATCTCATTCTCGGTTTAGATATTTGCATACCTGTTAAAAACAAAGTTAGTTAGAATTACCCTGTACCCTGTAATCAATAATCCAATCTATAGTTTTTAAAAAGAAATAAACATTGTACATAATGCTTGTATACATTGTGATATCTTTACCTTATGTATCCTTAGTCACAAGTCACTCCTACAGAGAATAAAGAGTGATGTCCATATCTGAACTTTTTTGCTACCATTATTGATTACAGAGACCCCCGAATTGTTTTTTCAAAATAAACTGAATATAACTTGAAATGCTATCTCACAAAGAGTTAAACAAAGCACACACACAAAAAATACTTTGACAAAAAAGAATCAAAGCTATACTGTGACCCAAAGAAAGCCTGATTTGCCAAATGTTATATTACTATTAAGTAGCAACTAAACCTAGATCATCTAATTCTAACTCCCGTTGTAACCTCACAATTTTCCAGAGCAAGAGGGCAAACTACTAATGGGCGGGGTTTACAGAGTTTTAACACTGACTCTGATGCTAACTTGCCTAGACTTTTTCAAGATAGTAGCTTTCTCTGTGCCTTAATCTCTTTTGCTTCTTGGGAATATTTTGATAAAGATGAACAAATACTTGAGCTCTTTGGCAGAAAAGCACTATGTATATATTTCTACTATATTAATAATCTCCTTGTCTCCATCACAAGTCTCAACTGATGTTAACATGTTTTTTTTCTGGTTTCAGTTTTAAGCTTAAAATAACATTGTGTGTGTTTATCTGTTATCTTTAAAGTGGCTGGCATTCTAACATGATCCTCTTCCCCAACTTTCAAAATGCATGAATAGCAGCAGCACAACAACAATTTCATTTTTAGCATTACCAAAGCCTCACCATCCAAAGCTGTGCAGGATTTAGAAATTCACAGCAAAATTTTCCACCATATTACTCTCAAATTCTATAGAAATGTAATTCAAAACTCCTATGCTACAAAGTCATTCCTCTAAAAGGTTAAACACTACCAGTAAAAGACTATAAAAATGCATATTGCTTTTCAAAATTATAAGAATAATTCCAGTTGCAAATAAGAAACTTAGCATGCAATATTTTGAAAATGAAGACCCCTAATATTTCTAAGATAATAGAAATAGGTGACAATTAGCATGCTAACAATTCAGCCATCTACAATGCCTTCTATTCTGTCAATAGTTATAGAATCCAACCACTTTATATACTTAAGTCTAAAAAAGATCATTCTCATACTGAGACTAGGAACTATAGGTAGCCAAGATTAATAGAAATTTAATTTTAAATCAGTGTTTAGATTTATTACTTACACTATTATTTTTATTATTTTGAAAGCATATCAACCTTAAAACAATTTAGCTTTTTAATTTATAAAAAACATGTAAGTAACCTACTTTATCATTTAACACATATATTTACCAACAACATTAGCATGCAGCTACCTATAATATTTACAAAATAGTAATCCACTAAGAAATGTGCCAGGTCTCAGAACAACAGACACTGGGGCACTTCTAAAAAGGAAAGGCAGGGAGAGGGCAAGGGGTGAAGAAATACCCACTGGGTAACATGCCCAATAAAAGCCCAGACCTCACTAGCACGCAATATACCGATGTCACAAACTTGCACATGTATCCCTTGAATCTAAAAAAAATTTTTTAAAAATATGTGCCCAGGTCAAAAATGGGACTAGTCAATTGAAATATAATCATAGTAAATAATCAGCATACCTCTACCAAATAAAAGGGTTATCAAAGTGAAGACCGAGTAGTAATCTCCACAGTAATGCAAATGATTAAAGTTTTATACACTGAGACTATGGAATTAGTAATGAAATTTTAAAAATATATTTTAGGGTATAATTTCTGTGGATTAATCTGATTAGTATTCTGAATGAATGAAAACCCAAATGAATGAATACTGAAGTCATGACAATGTTTAACACCTTGAGATGTGCACAACATTTTGGAATAACAGAGAAGATGACTAGAATACAAACAAACTAGTTGAAATTCAATGTGGCTCACAGTAAAGATGCAGTGGTTTCTATTTGTAGAACAAAGAATCTCAACCCAAAACATATATACGACTAAAATATTTTCAAGTACAATGATCAAGTCTTTAAAAAGTATATATAATTTTTACTATGTAAATCTTTCTTGCTCCCCCACCTTTCTGCATTTTTTAATGTTTGGCATAAGTGACCAACAAACCAGAATAGAATACACATTTTTAAAATACTAATTCACACATATTCTATTTAAGAACAACATACAACCACTTATAAATTCAGCCTTTTTTAAAAAGCACCCTTATATAAAACAGTGGTGGGGGGGGGAATCCCTGCTATACATATGAAGCACAGTTTAAGCCCAATACAACTGACCAATCAAAATTAGTGAATGCACTGCATCTCTCTGCAGTGGAGAGAAGCGACAAGGTAGGCTGTCATTCTGCAAAAGCTGCCCAGAACAGGCTTTCCTCTGAAAAGCAGTGCCGTTCCTTTTTAGAAAGACTGAATCTAAATGTTGTCTCTGGAGACAAGAAGCCTTCAGTATGTTAAATTACTTTCATTATGTATTTTCAGATGCTTATTGATTCCACAGTAGGAAGAGTGAGAGACTACAGCAGCCTCTAAGCAGCACTACATGTTCCATACATTAGCAGTACTGCTGAAACAATGGCACAGTACAGACACATATTTTCATTAAGGTCATTTTCGAAGAGATGTTTATGACCCTCTTCCCCCAGTCCTCTGCTAACAAGTGAACAAAATGAATCAATCAAAACTGGAAACGCTTCAACTACATCAAGAATTTATCAAATCTTTAGCGGAGGTAAGATGTGTTCCTTATTACAGTATACAGCTGCTTTTGAACCGGCATAGTGGGGTAAAATTACTTTGAAAATTTTCAGTCTAAATTTTAAGAGTTTGTTTAATTCTACTTATTGCTAAACATGTATTCTTTAGATTTATTTCTTTTAAGACAATATATTTTAAATGTAATTTTTTTAGGCTGCATTGTTAAATACAAAGAATATTCTTTTTTTAATTCAGTACAAAGACAGCTTTTAAGTCACTTCAGACGTCCTAAATATTCTTAATCAGTACGGTTTTTCTCAGGTGTTTAAAAAATGCTTATATTTCTTAAAAGAACCAGATTTACTAGTTAACTGCCATTTATTAATTAATTTTATGTTAAGTGTTATTATTGGGCATGTTCATTGAAAATTATTTAATTTGCAGCTTCATTTTTGTATTACCTTTTACAATTCAATCACATGAACAATTAATCAATGGAAATTTATAGTGTCTGATCATGAAATCTGTTTTAATAAGTTAAAACTCAAGCCATGTGCTAATAATTAAGCAAGCTACAATATTCCTATAGCAAGAAGTATTGTTAAATTTATTACAAAGAAGAAATTAGAATATGCTTAGCGTATGCTAACTGTTCATAACCTCTGAAAATACAGGTTAGCTTCTAAAATGAGAGCAGATATTAGTTTTTTTAAAAAATACAGCTTTTCTCTCAGTTATATTTGAAATGTTAACTCTACTGTTAAATAAAGTACAGTCTATAGTAGAAAAAGAGAATCTTTTTTAAAGAAACTCTTAATTTTATATATAGCTATGGGTCTAATAATTCAGTTTGATTATTTTGATAACAAATACTGTATGATTTAAAGTAAAAATAAATTTACTTGCAAGTAATTGGAAATTAATAAAAACCCTATTTATTAACCATTTTTTTCCTTTCACAAGGGCCTACAGCAACTAACACAGTATTTACAACTGACAATATGAAGAATGCAATTGACTAACCATCTCCCTAGCTGTCTGAACCGCGAACTGCAAGATATTCTTGAAACACATGATTTTAAGACATGAAGGAGTTAAAACCAGGGAATAAGTCCATGTTACTGCTGGAATATAACAAATCAACAGTATTATAAGAAGATGCTACATAAAATAACCACGAAAAGAAAAATAATATCACTGTAAAAGCCTGAAAAGAAAATGATGAGCATTTTTAAAGGGGAAGTTTATACTTTAACATACCAGAATTGTGGAACCTACTGATTCTTGAAGAAATAATGAAACATGAATTTCCAAAAGAACATACTTTACCAGCAAGCAAAATAAAGATTTAGCAAGTATTTTCTGCACTAAATATTCAGATATTCTTATCAATTGATATGACTAATGGATTTTTCTGAGTTTTATGACCAATTATGTATCCTCTTCTAATGAAAACAAACCAAATTAAATAGCAGGTGGTTTTTATCAAAAGAACATGAACTGGATTTATAATATAAAGCAATTTACGTGATCAGGAAGAAATCATGTCAAAATAATGAAGACTGCTGCAGAAACAGATTTACAATTGTAACAAAAGGATGTCTAAGTACATTTTGCAAGCTAGAAATCTTATGTTTCCTTTTTGGTTTTCACATATTCTGGAAAATAAAGAGACAGTATCATATACTCCTCAAAGGGAAACATAATTCCTATCATTTGAGGAAGGTTCTCTTGATCGTGACTTTGGAGGCAAAACAAACACAAACATTATGTACTGTTCTTTAGAAATCCACCAGCCAACTAAATTTCATAATTCATGCAGTTGAAGTACTGGAGAAAAAAAGAAAGAATTCCTACAAGACATGAAATAAAACACAGCTACTTCATTGTTGTCAGGTAAAAATTCATGTCAAAATCTGTCAATGACATCATGTGTCAATTTGTGAAAAACTGCCATAGTGAGCCAAAAGGCCCATAAGGCAACAGCAAACAGGTAGGTCAGATGATGCATGCACCTCACCACACCGTTTAACGTTTACAAAAGAAAAGAATCTTGCTCTAGAGGAGATGCACTTTTCTTAATTATCATCTAACATGACATTTCTGCTTTATTTAATTATGAATCTAACTGATGTGACAAAGACCTGACGTATAATCTGTCAGTTGTGAAAATCTGGCACACTTAAAATGTTCCATTTTTACAGGATGTCAGTGTTAGCTAAGACTTCACTTACTTGAATAAATAAGCCTCTAGTAAGACTTTATACTAACTCAAAAGAAATAACATGTAATTTGTGTTTCTGAACTATCCCAAAAGTAGCATGCATAAGTAAAACTGTATTCTTAAACTTGTCAAAGGTAACATCAAGTAAAAGGTTAATATGAATTTTGAAAATTAGCTTTTACAATTTATGTTTGAATGATTTTGCAGTTGAAATGCTGTATTTGAAATATGAAATATAGTTGGTTGTATGAGTTCATATTTTAAACTGAATATATTGATTACTGACATTTTAGTTTAGAACATTAGCCATTATTCTTACAAACTACTCTAAATCCCTATATATTAAAATATAAATTTGTATGAATTAGCAAAAGAGTTTGTTTTAATTTTCTTCAAAATTATACACTGGCTGATGTATACAAACGTTTTATAGGTAATGTGTTTTATAAGCTTCCTCAAAATATGGACTTCATATACTTTTCCCTAAAATTTCACTTTTACTTTAAAAACTCAGTTTAATCAAATAAAATCAATTGATATATTCTTTTAAAACACTTCAAAAATGGTTACTTCTGAATATAATATTAAATTTCAATTTTCTCCTACAAGATACAAGAGGGTGTGGTTGCAAAATAAATCATTTATAGGAGTGATTAGTGCTCTTTTATCAAGCTTTGTGGCTTTTTACTTTAGCATAATGCTCATTTTCTTCCAATTTTTATAAATTTGCTAATTGTAACACTCAGTGAGCATTTCAACTGCACTATATGAAATACTTATCACTGACCTATTTCTGTGAGAAATAACTCCTAATATCCCCAAGCACATTGTTGACTTTTGAATATGAAATCCAATCAACATGGATAAAGCAGTTTACAACAAACTAGTGCTCTGCATCATTTATCATTTTAAATGAAGACCACTCCTGTTCACTGAAATCTCACAGGAATAATTACATCTACACTCATTATGCTAGAGTATTAAAATAGCAATTATTTTCTACCCACTCACAACATTTTTAAATGAAATTTTAAAACACTAAGCTAAACTTAGTTTTGTATTCTATGTAGTTTTATTACACAAAATATATTTTGTCTCAAATAATAAGCTTGAAAAATTCAAATGGGGAAAAATCTTTAGTATATTAAATAATTCTGTAATACAGTGGAACAATCCCCATATTCCTTCAAAAGGAAAACATAATTTTCTTTTACAAAAAAACAGTGCAACCTTGATGTTCCTTATAGTTCTACATTTTCCATCAATAGTTTACAAACTTAAAAATTAAACTAAATACACAATAAAAAGTCGTGTTTTCTTTAATAAAGAACACATATTTTGTACGTCATTTAAATTGTCAAATATCAAATAGTGTATTCTATTTCACTTTCTAGGGAAAAAACCAACTGCTCCAAAAGAATGTGTTTTTCTCCCATTCTGGAAATCAACATGCAGTCTGAATCTAACATTACAGTCCGAGATGACATTGATGACATCAACACCAATATGTACCAACCACTATCATATCCATTAAGCTTTCAAGTGTCTCTCACCGGATTTCTTATGTTAGAAATTGTGTTGGGACTTGGCAGCAATCTCACCGTATTGGTACTTTACTGCATGAAATCCAACTTAATCAACTCTGTCAGTAACATTATTACAATGAATCTTCATGTACTTGATGTAATAATTTGTGTGGGATGTATTCCTCTAACTATAGTTATCCTTCTGCTTTCACTGGAGAGTAACACTGCTCTCATCTGCTGTTTCCATGAGGCTTGTGTATCTTTTGCAAGTGTCTCAACAGCAATCAACGTTTTTGCTATCACTTTGGACAGATATGACATCTCTGTAAAACCTGCAAACCGAATTCTGACAATGGGCAGAGCTGTAATGTTAATGATATCCATCTGGATTTTTTCTTTTTTCTCTTTTCTGATTCCCTTTATTGAGGTAAATTTTTTCAGTCTTCAGAGTGGAAATACATGGGAAAACAAGACACTTTTATGTGTCAGTACAAATGAATACTACACTGAACTGGGAATGTATTACCACCTGCTAGTACAGATCCCAATATTCTTTTTCACTGTTGTAGTAATGTTAATCACATACACCAAAATACTTCAGGCTCTTAATATTCGAATAGGCACAAGATTTTCCACAGGCCAGAAGAAGAAAACAAGAAAGAAAAAGACAATTTCTCTAACCACACAACATGAAACTACAGACATGTCACAAAGCAGTGGTGGGAGAAATGTAGTCTTTGGTGTAAGAACTTCAGTTTCTGTCATAATTGCCCTCCGGCGAGCTGTGAAACGACACCGTGAGCGACGAGAAAGACAAAAAAGAGTCTTCAGAATGTCTTTACTGATTATTTCTACATTTCTTCTCTGCTGGACACCAATTTCTGTTTTAAATACCACCATTTTATGTTTAGGCCCAAGTGACCTTTTAGTAAAATTAAGATTGTGTTTTCTAGTCATGGCTTATGGAACAACTATATTTCACCCTCTATTATATGCATTCACTAGACAAAAATTTCAAAAGGTCTTGAAAAGTAAGATGAAAAAACGAGTTGTTTCCATAGTGGAAGCTGATCCCATGCCTAATAATGCTGTAATACACAACTCTTGGATAGATCCTAAAAGAAACAAAAATATTACCTTTGAAGATAGTGAAATAAGAGAGAAATGTTTAGTACCTCAGGTTGTCACAGACTAGAGAAAAGTCTAAGTTTCACCAAATTCACATTCAGAAGAGTTTTAAATTTAAATTGTAAAAACTGAAATTACTGCCAAATATAAGAAAAATCATTTTAAGTATTAATTATGTTGTAAATTTTCAATGTGAATGTCAATTAGATTAGGTCATATATATTCAATTTCTTCATGACTTAATGTATTTGTTGCATGGCAGTTTGTTAAAGTAATATCATATGTATATTTTGTCAATATTATGTCCATCAGGAGATATTCATGTAAGTCATATTTTCTAAAGAATAAATACATAGCCTTAAAACAGTGTATAACTTTAAAATGTAACTGATATAGGTATCCTTGTTTTTTTAAATAAAGTATATTGTTTCTAAGCCACATAATACAAATATATTTAGATGATGACAAGTGGAATAGCACTTTAACATAAAAACCAAAATTATGGGCTCAAACTAATAAAAGCAATCGAGGATTTTCTGTACCACTATGTTATATTTCCTAGTAGAGTGTCCCTAGTATTGTTATATTTGATGCATCAAAAATAATGAGGTATGTATGAAACATTCTTTTTTAATATAAAAAACCATAGGCTCTATCAGGATTTTAAAATCTGTGAACCAAAAAAACAACCCTGTATATGCACACCAAGATAGAGAAACTTTAAAATTCAAGTTTACTAAGAAAAAAAGATTGATTTTCTAAGAGCAAGGGTAGTATGCCTATAATATAAAATGAATTGATAATAAAGGGAAGAAAGCACTAGCTTCTTTCTTCCTTCCTCACTTTGCCTGAACCTAAGCCAAATGCTGTGGATCAATATAGTATATTGGTAAGAACCAGTGCAGTAAAATAAACTGATTTCCTAACTTTATTCAGCTCAGTCTTTTTGTGCAATATAAGTTAACAATTTGAATCTGAATACCAGAAAGGAAAGAAAAAGACTTTATTACTGCAGAAAAGCCTAACAAAACCAACTGTTTCTAATTTTAGATGAACAGCAACTCTGGTGTAATACAATTTACACAATGTTCCTACGCAATCACAGCTCCCAAGTATTTCAAAATATAGTTCTATTTCCACTCTGAAAAATCATTAAAGCAACAATAAGTCTTGTCATTTTTTTCTACTCCACCACCACACAATTTAAATTTAAGCATTTTTCTCTTCAGTCCTCAATTCAAATTGGAAAACTATAAAACTACTAACCCTAACTATAGTTTATGAGGATTGGAAATCTCATATCAAACAAGTATTTTCCATTTGCTATAATGTAATATTCTATCAATGAGTGCTCATAACACTATCAAAAAACTAGCAATAAGTTACTTAAAATAGGCAAACACTACACTATAATTATCTAGCCTACTAACTACAATATAGTATTTGCAGTAACACAATATTAATATAGCATATTAATGTAGTACTAACATTAATACAATACTCATTAAGCCAAGTAGCAAATCATTTTTTAAAAGTTATTAATATTTTACTTTTATAAAATTAATGAGATCTACCCAGTCCAGTTTACTAAATGCCCTAATCCTTGAAGAAATGAACATCATTAAATACCTTGAATTCACAGAGGTTACAAGGCAAACTAAACAGTGATTTACTTCTGATAACATTGTTAATATAATGTTAAACCTTGGAAAAGGTCCAGTTTCCTTCTGCCTTATTTTCTGTTTCATGGAATTTTAAAAATGCTTTAGCTTGACAAAATGTAACATAAGCAAGTAAGACTTATGTTTTAAAACTCTAAAAAGAAATTAACACTTTATGTATAAAGGTATTAGGAAATTTCATTCAATAAATACATTTGGCACAGAACATCTCCTAATATCATTATGTAAAAATAAAAAATGAATTTTATACTTGTACTCCCAAGCATAACTTCAAATTTTCATACCTATTTTACAATCTTTATAAAAATTAGACTATTTTTAGAGATTATATATTTTTTAAAACTCCTTTATGTTTTAAATATTTTTACTCTTCAGGTTTATAAGCATGCCAAAGAACTCAGTACAAAAACAGAGATTCCTAATATATTTGCCTAAACTGCTTTCATGCCTTTTTGTCCTCTATAATAAGAAATTAAACATAATAAAAAATAAACGGCAAATATTATAACAGTGCCCCTTAAACTGCCATTATTTCTATACTTGAAATTGGAGCAGGGTACCTGCATGATCAATGTTTGTATACCTAACCCTGAATTGTACCCCACATCTTTATAATAAATAAATAAATTTTTTAAAAAAATAAATTGGAGCAGATATTTAACAAGCATTTTTGCCTACTTATGACAATTCTTCAGGTATATAAAAATGCACCTATTGATTTGCAACAAAAAATTCATACCTACCAGACAACTTCTGAAAGCTTTTTATTTTGCTAAATAATAAGCAATATGCAAACCAAAATAATAATTATGCGGTAAAAATTCCGTTTTCAAAAACAAGTCACAAGTAAGTTTGTAACTACTGACTTCAGCTTAAAGAGAATGAGAAACTTAAAAAGCTTTTATTTTGTATTAAATGTTCATTCTCATAATATGGTCTTCACTCTAATGTGTAATTTTTTTCACTTTATTTCAAATAATTTTGCCAGTAAAAGAATTAATGCTAATTTTTCCTGTTAGGTGAAAATTAAA
Organism: Tarsius wallacei; assembly: GCA_963574415.1. NCBI lineage: Eukaryota > Metazoa > Chordata > Mammalia > Primates > Tarsiidae > Tarsius > Tarsius wallacei. The sequence continues at coordinate 30,285 of CAUYQG010096259.1, forward strand.
AATGCAAACGCAACAGAGGCTACAGTAAATTCAATATGGGATCCTTCTTAAAGCTGTAGTTCTCTATTCATAGGCTATAAATCAGACATAGGAGTCAATTCCTATATAGTTAATTGAATTAGTTCTTCAAAAGATTACATAAAAATAAGAACTATTATTTTAAAAATCAACCAAAGGTGAGCTCAACAAAATATAAAAATTTTTAGTTACTTTTTTGTTTTCTTTGTTCATTTTAGGGGGTTATTACTCTACCAACGACTACACAACAGATGCTCAAACCAATTATGAAGATTGAATTATTTGCAATTATGCTATTTTAAAAATGCCTTTCATAATAATTCTGTGCTTCTCAGCCATGCTAAGTCAATTTTTAGGTATGTGGTTTATTTTTCTCCTTTAAATAAAATTACAACAGTCTCCCCTCATCCGTAGTTCGCTTTCTGGAGCTTCAGTTATCCATGGTTAACCACGGTCCAAAAATACTAAATGAAAAATTCCAGAAATAAACAATATACAAGTTTTTTATTTTTCTATTTAAATTTATTTACAATGGTTCTGTTTTATTATTTGTTATTGTAGTTAAGCTTACTGTGCCTGATTTATAAATTAGACTTTATCATAGGCATGCACCTCTAAGAAAAAATATATTGTATGATATACTATGTACAGGGTTCAGGACTATTCATAATTTTGAGCATCCACTGGAGGTCTTAGAATGTATCCCTGCAAATAAGAAGAGACAATTATATAGCAAAATCTCAGTTACCTGAACATTAAAAATAAGACTCCTCATTTAACTGAGATTAGACTTAAAGGTAAAAAAAAAAAATCTAAAATTGGCTAGGCACGGTGGCTCACACCTGTAATCCCAGCATTTTGGGAAGCCAACACAAGAGAATCACTCAAGTCCAAGAGTTCAAGACCTGCCTGGGCAACATAGTAAGACCTTGTCTCTACAAAAAATTTTAAAAATTAGCCAGTCATGGTGGTATTCACCTATAGTCCCAGCTACTTGGAAGGCTGAGGTGGAAGGACTGCCTGATCTCAGGAGGTAAAGGCTTCAGTGAGCTGTGATCATGCCTGGGTGACAGAGTGAGACTCCAATTAAAAATAAATAAATAAATAGTCTGAAATGATAAGAAAACAGGTTCTTAGGAGGGCTTTATTCCACACTGTATTTGAAGGCCACTGTCCAAAGTCAATAAAACTTTTAGTTTTATTGCATTTCATGATTATATAATTAAGAAAATTTTGTAATTCAATCAGCATTTGAAATCTTACAGTATAGAGGCATAATGGCAGATTCTTTGAATTACACAAAATAGAGTCATTACCCTCAAGAGCTTAAAATCTAGAATCAAAATATTAAAATATACAGCAGTACCCCAAAACAGAGGCAGATGTGGTAAAGGCTATAAAAGAGCAATAAGTTTATAACAGACATAAGAAAGAGATCGTGTTGAACAGTATAAACAAAAACTCTGATGAGGAAAGCTACTGCAGCATATTTTGGAAAAGCACATTGCTCTTTGGAAGTAATATAGTGGTGAAAAGTTATCTAGAAAGTTAAATTAGGACCACAAGATAGAAGGCCTTAAATGCTAGAAGAGATATCTGAGCAGGGGGATCCAAGATGAGAAATCAACTTCAAAAAAATTAATGAAACAACAATATGTAGACATGATTGGGCAAGACACAGAAGACGGGATGCTGTTGCCATCTTGATAAGCAGTGAATGGTCTGGCAAAAAGTGACTGCAGTAGCTCTGCAAAGGAGCATATATAGATGTGACAGGCAATGTGAAGGCAGAATCAATGGAGTTTGCCAATTGACTAGAAAGACAACTGGTATAAGAGATTGAAGAATTAAAAATTATAACCATAAGGAAGACCATAAGAAACTGAATTATTTTCAATAATCAAATGACTATTTAATTATGCTTTAAATAAAATACATGGACAAACAAGGGCAAAAACAAAAAAATTAGCAAAGTAAAATAAATAACATTATTCAAGAAAACTGTAGTTACTAGAAGCTGTTTAAAATGAAATTTTCAAATTGATGTCTTAAATTACCTGCTTTATATATTGTACAGCTGGTCTATTTCATTTTTCCATTAAACACATATTTTCTTTATTAAGTAAATTTTTTATTAAAAAACTATAAACACATAGTAAAAAATACTAATATATATAAAATAAAAATATAAATATCATCCTCTCCTTGCTTTTTTCCTCTAATAATTTATTATGACGATCCATCCAACTCATTATATACATATATCCCTTATTCTTTGATAATGGCTACATAAAAATTTTAAAAAGTATTAAAAAATAGACCAATGCTTCTAAAATACAACATTAATAAAACATCAAATAATTAACATTTTTTCTATTATAAATAAGTAGCTTCAAACTACAGTTCAAAATCACCTTGGAAAATTTATTTTTTTTGATTAATAATTTTGATTAAAAATTAACTTTGGCAACTGAGAAGGTTATTTTTCTGAATGGAAGCAAGGGGGAAACCATAAAATAATGAGTTTCCTTTCTTCCTTTCTACTAAGTAAGATGAAAAATAAGAAGACTACAAGAAACTTTTAGAGACTATTTTCTTTATCTCTCAGAAATGAGCACTCTTGATTGTAAAACCCTCAGGGACTGCAGTGGACTCTAAGAAAGTAAGACATGAAAGACATGAGCTAACTAAACATAAATGATAGGCATAAAAGAAACTCAGGTCATGTCATAAAAGAGAAAAACAAAGAGGTAACAGAACCCAGATAAGGCTGAAAGAGACCTAAAATACTCAGAGATACTCAGCTTTTAGAGAAACATATAGAACACTGAATTGTGGGTTAGAGTCACAGCAGAAAACTAATTTGCAGACCAACCTTTTTCTTAAAAGCATTCAAAAAGTGAAAAGACACCTCAGTGACAGACTGGGTATATTAGAAATATGATAACATACGCAGAATATTACAACAATTCTGTAATATATGGGATTCTATAATATTTGTAAATGTTTGGGACAGAGTGGAATTGAAATGCAGAACAAATGGAAAATTGGCTTATCACTAATACAAAAGCCATCACTTTTAAGGAATATTCATTTTTCTCAGGAGAAAAAGAGGTGAGCACGCTTAATCTCATTAAGATTTCTCCCCTTGTTCATGATAAAATAACATGTGAAAATAACCCAAGTATCTCTACCATTCTATTCACATATTTTATACAGATCTCCATAAGCTATATCCATGACTTTCAAGCATGACAGCTTTGTACTTCCACCAGCAAGTGGTAAAAAGTGCTGTCATTCCTGTCACTGCCACCATCAACTCACTGCCACTATCAAACCATGAAGCATCAAGTAAGATAAAGGCAAAGAGCTGAGTCTGTCTGGGAGTGAGGTCATTTTCCTCACCCTGCTTCCATGAAAGTGATATGTCATATTTTTCTGAGAGGTATTAAGTAAAGCACATCCACCAATTTTCCAGGATGAGAAAAAAAATGGCAAGCAAGAATGACAAGGTTATTGGGAAACTGCTTTTCTCTCAGACAGCTGTGGACATATAATACTCATAACAGATGCAAAATTCAACATTTTTATTCAATATAAAATTTTTAAAATGCTACCAAATGAGAGCTCTAACCATATTAAATGCAGACTGCAGTAATGAGATATATACACAGAGTTACAGTGAGATAATACACACATATATAAATATTTCAGTGATATAATACATAATCCTATATGTCATATATTATATAACGGATATATTGATTCAGTATATTGCACATTGATTGAGTAAGGGAGAATCAAAGATATACATTTCACTCTAAATACATTTGTTTGTTTGTTTTTTTAGTCAGGGTCTTTGTCACACAGGCTGGCGTACAGTGACACAATCATGGCTCACAACAACCTTGACCTCCTGGGTTCAGACAGTCCTTCCACCTCAGCCTCTAAATAGCTTGGACCACAACAGGTGTGTGCCATCACACCTGGCTAATTTTTTATATTTTTTTGTGGAAATGAGGTCTTGCTATGTTGCCCAAGCTGGGCCTTTGAAAGTGCTGAGATTGCAGGCCATGAGCTACCAGGCCAGGGTTTAAATATGTAAAAAATGTAAAATGTGGCCGGGCCCAGTAGCTTATGCCGCTAATCCCAACAATTTGGAAGGCCAAGGTGGGAGGATTGCTTGAGGCCAGGAGTTAAGACCAGCCTAGGCAACAATAGCATGTCCCTGTCTCTTCAAAAAATAAAATAAAATAAAAATCAGCCAGGGTTGGAGACATACATCCATAGCCCTAGCTATTTAGGAGGCAAAGCAGAAGGATTGCTTGAGTCCAGGCATATGAGGCAGCAGTGAGCTAAGACCACACCACAGCACTATAGCCTAGGTGACAGAGCAAAACCCTGTCTAAAAAAATGTAAATTGTAAAAAAAACCACATTAACAGTCTCCACACTTTAACAGATTTCTTTCCAACTATCACTTCTTCTTTTTTTTCTTGAGTCAGAGTCTCACTCATCGCACAGGCTGGAGCGCAGTAGTGCGCTCACGGCCACCCCAGTGTTGACCTGCTGGGCTCAGGTAAGCCGATTAAACATGCTAAAAAATAAAATAAAATAAAATAAATGGTGTTGGGAAAATAATTAAACAATAAAAAAAACAGTTTAATGCTCACCCATTCCCAGGGTCAGTGAGTTGCATAACTCCAGGAAGCACAGTTCACATTACATTCCATATGAAAATAAATGGTACTGCTTAGAGTTGTGAGGCGTGGTTGTTATATGTTTAAGTTATACCAAAATAAATTACAAATGGATAAAAATAAAATTATAACAACATTTGAAGAATATGGAGGTGAATATTTTTTGTAATACTGTAGTGAAGAACCAAAGGAATCCATTAGTAAATAAAAGAAGTATGACTGTAAAGTTTTTAAATTAGATATTAAAAAATCAAATAAAACAAACTGAAAAACATATTTACAGCCCAGATAGTAAAGCAAATGCACCTCTACTATGTGAACAATAGTTATAAACCAATATAACAAAAGGAATATAGGCAAAGTACACAAAAAGGTAATTCACCAATGAAAAGCAAATGACAACATAAAACTGGTAAACCACTACAGCAAAAACAAATACAAAATAGAATAAATCAAAAAACAAATTAACATACCAATTTTCATTTCACGTGAATGGCAAAAAAATTTAAATGTTAATGACTACTAACTTTGACAAAGCTATGGGTTTCACATTACCACAGAAAATATATTTCATTTTGAAGTATTAAGCAAAATCTAAACTTGACCTTTGACCAAGAAATTTAATTTCTAAAATTTATCCTAAAGGAAACAATGGAACAATTGTGTAAAGATGAACGTTCAAGGATCATCAAAACACTGCTATACCAGAGAAGATAATGTAAACTAAAATAGTTAAGAACAGTAGACTGCACCGGGCTCGGTGGCTCAGCCTGTAATCCTGCGCGCCTTGGGAAGCTGAGGTGAGTGGATTGCCTGAGCCGGTGGGTTCGAGACCCGCCTGGGCAAGCGAGACCTCATCTCTACAATAAATCAAAAAATTAGCCGGGCGTGGTAGCGCGCGCCTGTAGTTCCAGCTACTTGGAAGGC
>CAUYQG010096260.1:0-24428 GCA_963574415.1 Tarsius wallacei
ATCTCTACAACAAATCAAAAAATCAGCCGGGCGTGGTAGCGCGCGCCTGTAGTTCCGGCTACTCGGAAGGCTGAGGCGCAAGGATCGCCGGAGCCCAGCAGGTCGAGGCTGCGGTGGCCGGGAGCGGCCACTGCACTCCAGTCTGGGCGACAGAGTGAGACTCCAACTCAAAAAAAAATTAAAATAAAATAAAATAAAATGCAGATACCTAGATCAATCTTCCCTTTATTCTGGTAGAAAACGTGGTGTTGTTTTTTTTTCATCTTCCACATTTTCAAATACACGCAATGATGATTATTGCCACCCAGGAAGTTTTATAAATGTGTTCAAACCTTAACAATACCAGCCTTTCCTGGAGTCTTTCCTGGATGAGCACATGTGCTCCTCTAAGAGCACGTACAAAAAGATGAATGTAGCTCAGTAGCATGTGTTCTTGTTGCATATAGCATTCCAGAGTTAAATTCTAGCTTGATTAAATTAGCCTTATTTTAATCATCCAGGATTCCAGTGAGTGCTGAACTTAAATTAAATTATGCTTTTCTTTTCTTTTTTGGCCTTGACCACTTACTTAAATATACTATTTACATACTGTGGCATCAGGGCAACAAAATTTTAAAGTCACAGGAATTTTGAGAGGCATTGCGATCTCTACTATCTGTACTCTTATCTACAACAACGTAAATATCTAACTGTATAGATACAGATTTCTTTTTTTTTTTTTTTTGAGTTGGAGTCTCACTCTGTCACCCAGGCTGGAGGGCAGTGGCATGATCCCGGCCACCACAGCCTCGATCTGCTGGGCTCTGGCGATCCTTCCGCCTCAGCCTTCCAAGTAGCTGGAAATACAGGTGCATGTTACCACGCCCGGCTAATTTTTGATTTATTGTAGAGATGAGGTCTTGCCAAGTTGCCAGGGTGGGTCTCGAACCCTCAGGCTCAGGCAATCCACTCACCTCGGTCTCCCAAAGTGCTGGGATGACGGGCTGAGCAATCGAGCCCGGCCTGGATTTCAATATTATGCATCCCATTAGTGTATTCATAAATGCTTCTTCAAACTCACATTGACAACAACCTACCATAAAGGTATCATTAGGAGCATATGATCCTCAGTATTTTATGTTTTAAAGTTGTTTATGTTATTTTGTGTTTTAAAGTTAATATTGAAACTGTGTAAGTGTTTTACCAGGAATCAAACTGGTTATATTAGAACTAGGATTTCCAAACCTCTAAGTTATAAGAATAGGCAAAACCAAGACATCTTGTCTATGTCTAAATAAAAATATTTGATGCTGGGCTCGGTGGCTCAGCCTGTCATCCTGCACTTTGGGAGGCCGAGCTGAGTGGATTGCCTGAGCCTGTGGGTTCAAGACCCACCTGGGCAACTTGGCAAGCCCTCATCTCTACAATAAATCAAAAAATTAGCCGGACGTGGTAGCGCGCGCCTGTAGTTCGGCTACTTGGAAGGCTGAGGCGGAAGGATCGCCGGAACCCAGCAGGTCGAGGCTGTGGTGGCCGGGAGCGGCCACTGCACTCCAGTCTGGGCGACAGAGTGAGACTCCAACTCAATAAATAAATAAATAAATAAAAATATTTGGTTGATTTCTTTGGGCAATCAATGGAGACAGCCAAAATGCTTTCCCCTGAACTTACTATATTTACTTGACTTTTTTTTCACAGATTAAAAAACATTATACATCTTTAACCACTGCAATTGTGACACTGCGTATCACCACCCGCGTGTTCTAATTCCATGATTGCATATATTACACAAATTATATAATAAGAGGCAATTACAATAATTACAGAGGAATAGGCAACAATTGAAAAAACTTACAAATTCCCACTAAATTATATGAAACCAATAAAGACAAATCAAGAAAAGAAACTGTTTTAAGATGAACTCAACCATACAACAGCAAACAATCCATCAAAACACCTTAGTCTTCGCAGACTGAAACACGTTGCACTGGGAAATTTGAGACTTAGAACTCAAAAGTAAAGTTCTTTTCAAATTTTTTAAAATTTGTTTCCCAGTCCTATCATTTGAATGTTTAACACCTTGACTTTCCTAAACATATCACGACTAGAGAACACTTTTCCTTGGTGTTTCTTGTTGTTCTTTTAAAGGAAGGAGGAAGGATAACTATTAGCATAATAATACACACTATAGGCAACTCTATAGAATTTCATTTAGAAAAGAACAAGTTCTGCTATAATTTCCTTGTCCTTTTCTCTAAGCGGTCTTTAAGTGTATACCTTATTTTTAAGGATTTACAGTGTGAAAATATTACTTGTCCAATTAATTTTTCTTCCAGAACAGAACATTCATAAGACAAATTATACAACTCACACATTTGAGCTCTCAGTAAATTGTCCTAGATTGTATTTTATTTGCATTCAATTTCTCATTGTGCTTTGTATTTCAGACAAATATCCTTAATATAGCAATTGGAAAGTTTGTCTCTTTGACTTATTTTTGCAATTATTTTACAAGATCTGACGCCATGTCTTGCCAACCTGGGACTTTGCAAAATTAACATTCTGACCTTCCAGAATGAACTTAGATTTATCCTCAGTAAGGGTCTTAGATTTAACCTCATTGTACTTTATTCAGAATCCCTGTATGTTTCAGGCACTGTGCTGTGTCCCTTAATTACATTATATTTTATGTAATACTTCATAGCAACTCTGCACAATGATCTTTTACACAGCCAAATATTCATTTTGGAAGCGGAGTCTTTGGGAGCGTCAGTATAGAGATAGGTGTCAGCGATGATACAGTGGTTGAGTCAAGATGAGAATTCTGGTGAGCAAAGTGATAGTGTCAGCAGGGGAGACCTTTGGGAGGTGACTGGGATAGTGGCCTCATGAAAGAGGTCCCAGAGAGATGCCTTGCCCCACTTCTAAGTGAGGACATAGCACGAAGGCCCCATCTATGAACCAGGACACTGGTCATCGCCAGGCACCAAATCTGCCATGGGCTTGATTTCGGACTTCCCAACTCCAGAACTGTGAGAAATAAATTTCTGTTCTTTATAAGCCACTCCGCGTGTGGTATTTTGTTATAGCAGTCTGAACAGACTAAGACAGAAAGCATGGCAAAAAATAAGAACCTGAGAGAAATGCAGTCTGCTTGGAGCCATAGATAGGAAGGGGAAAATGGTAAGAGGTAAGTAATAGATAATATCATTAGGAAAAAATCTATGGCAGAAAATAAAAGGGTTTTGGACTAATTGTGCATAAGGAAAATGAACCCTTCCAGAGGTCCAGGGTGGTCTTTCAAGCTAGAAATATCTAATGTGTTCCCTTAATAGAAATGTTATGTCCCAAATTAATGTTTCTAACATTTCTGGTGTATAATATATGAAAACATGAACAAACTGTAAAGGAAAGGACTGGGATGATTTTGAGACTAAAACTTAACTGAGCTAAGGATATAGCTGAAATACAGCAAGTGCAACAGAGGAAAAGACTAAGTGTAAGCATCAGACAGTCCTAATGGTCCCAAATATGGGCAGTCTCTCCTCATGCATCACAAAGAGCAAACCTCATGTACATGAAGCTCGCAGCGTCTAGGGATAAGGTAACGTGGGCCACCGCGTGGAGAAGAGTTTGGTGGGAAGGATTTGAATTCAGGACAAAAGTGAGATGATGTGAGCAAGCCCTTGCATGGCAAACGGCGGGGGCTGCCCTGAGTCTGGTGATGTAAGAGCTTGTGGAGGAGGGCTTCCTCTCGTGGGACGGTTGCCACAGGAGAAAATGCATTCATTGCCCATCCTACTCATCACAGTCGCCCCAGAGGAAGAACCCTTGTCTTGAATTTGGGGGCTGCTATGAGTTGGCTTGCACGTTTAGCAAATCTGACTGCCTGATGCCGCAACTGTTGTTTGTCCCTTGCTGCCAGCAAGGAGGGCTGGGATGCTGAGAGACAAGAGAACCAAGGAAGTCCACGGTAGCTAGAGCAGTAAGCCAGGGAAGATCATGATAGATTCCTATCAGCTGTGTGAAGGATTTCATCTTAAGCCTGAAGAATGGTTTTGGTAGAGGAATGATAAGGTGAGAGTTGAGTCTTAGAAAAATCCCTCCGATGACGATGGTTTGAAGGAAGCAACAAAGTGGAGGGCAAAGGAAGGCTGGTAAGAAAAATGTTGAAAGAGTCACGTGGCCAAATGACAGTGGTCGCCTCTCCAAGGGCAACAGTGAGGGTCCAGAGAGTGGGTGGGTCCAGGAGATTTATGGAAGGGGGCTGCCTGGGACGTGTGGCTTGGGAGATGGCAGAATCCAAGGATGATGCCAGGATATATGGTTTTGGAAATTGGGTCAACAATGGTGAATAGAACAAAGAAATAGGAAATAGTTTATGGCCAATTTGGGCGAGCAGGAGAAGGCTGAAAGTCTGAGTTTTATCTTGAACATGTTGAATCGTGTCTAGCTGGATATGCAGACCCGCAGCTCAGGAGAGAGACCGAGGGTGGAGATACCGACAGATGTCTTGCATTAATTATGCACACTTCTAAGCAAACAGAGACAAGTTCAATTTCCAAACACATCCACCTTTCTACTTAAGAGAACTTTCTGTTTACACTCCATCTTATCAATCAGAAGCATCTTTATAAAATTCTTGTCATGCCTGTACTCAACAATCAAAAAATGATGGGAGGAGTGCTCTATTTAATGAGGGCATTCCTCTAAAATTCAACACTTTAAGTGGCATTAATTCTCTTTTTCCCATCTTCTGCAGGCTTTCAAGAATAATTATCTGATCAGGAAGTTCAAAAGTTCAGATATTATTTTAACTGCCTTTTTCAATTCAAACTCTTACTTCATCTTAGCAACAGTCATGAAAGACACCACCATTTTATTTCCCCTGTGAAGGAAATGATTGCCATAAAATGCTGCCAACAAACGCCAGTGTGAAAAGCCTGAATGAGAGAGGCTTTATTCTAGACATTCTTGGAAAGCCCACTTTGGTTAGGGAATGTGCAACTTTCCTTGTCATATCCTTCATCTCAAGAGGGCTTTTAACTCAGCTATATGACTGCTCAGCAGAAGGGAATTTTGGCTGGTTTTTTTTTTTTTTAAACATTAACCCGGAATTTTGTTGATACATAGCAGCTTAAATACCAATTGCTACTCTTCAGTTAAGAAAGAGGAAGGCCTCGTTATGACCTTTCCTCCCCCAAATGATGACTACATTTAAGATAAGAACATCTTGCTTGCTCTCAAGCAGTTAGGTCATGCTAACTTTCTGCATGCTTCTGAGGGTAGGTCGTTCAATAATAACACTATAGAAGAGACACCTTTAAAAATCTTAACACCAGCTTAGAAAACAAAACAGCTAAGAAAAGAAAGACTGCGGCAAATGAAAGAGATGAGATAGAGATGAGATAAATGCATTACTCCCTGTTCCCAAATGGTCTTGTATACATCAAACAAACCTAAACACACCTTAGCGCATTTATTGGATGGATTTTCTTGATAATCCATACACGGGCTCAATTAGCCGAAGACTGTCTTAAAAAGCTAAGATTTTATTCTATGAAATAACTTTGCAATACAGAATAGAAGTTTTGTCTTTATAAGTGGAAAATTAATTTTTAATCCACTGTCAAAGCACAGCTTTTTTTTAGTGTTTCCCAGAACTCACAGAAAACCTCCTTCCCCCAATGACCATTTGAAGAATAGTGCCTTGGTGGCTAAAATTTATATTTCTTAATAATTAATGAGCAAGAAGGAGCACGGTTTCTGATTTAAACACAAGCACATAGTGGAGAAATACACTCTGTTCCCTGGCCCACCTCACCTCTGTCTACACCATCTATCTCTTTGTAAATATGGGAGGACGATGTCAGTGCAGCCCAGCCCATGTGGCAGGGGATGATCACACCTGTCGTCAACTTGACATTAGGAGGCATTGCTGGACTTTTTGCTTCTAAGGTGTAAAGAATAAAATGACTAAGCTGGAAGGGGGCCATAACAGATTCCTTTAAGGGATAATTCCTCCACACCATCCTTGGGCAAAATCTCTACTCCTGTGTGACTTCCTCCCTTTCTCTAGAGAAAGTAAACAAGACTCATTGGTTGCCCCTCCCACTGTTGTCATGGTGTAACTTACATAGAGAAAGGTGCATATGTAATAAATGCACAGCTAAATGAACACCTCATCTAACAGAGCCCAGATCAAGAAACAGAAGACTGTCAACACCCCCAAAGTCCTCTCTCTTTTCCACTTGTCCACTCACAATCCCCTCCCCCCACAAGGATAAGCACTGATCTGTTCTCTTGCAACCTAGATTCACTTAGCCTACTTTTGGACTTGACATCAATGGACTCATACAGTGTGTATCGTCACGGTTTGTGAAATTCATTCCTACCGTATGCTTGTGGACTTTGTTCATCCTCGCTGCCACATGGTCTACCATTTTTAATCCATCACAATGTGTTTGTTCAAATACTGATGAGTATTTGGGGCTAACGAATGGCGTTGCTATGAGCACCCTTGCGCGTTGTTTAATAAATGTGTGACGCCTGTCACAGCACCCTTGACCATGAACGAGAGCTCTTTCCCTTCTTCTTCCCAGCTGAGCTCTAATATAACCCTTTCTTTATAAGCACCAGGCTTCTTCATGACCTCACAGACATGGGTAGTGGACGTCAGTTCTTCTTAGTCTGGCATCTAGTCATTCTTTTTCGAGGAATATGAACTTCTGCCTACTCACAGCCCAAGTGTGGCAGGTGGAATCCCTTCCCCGGAGCAGGCAGGGATCCAAAGTCAGTCAGAGCATCACACTCCTGCTTTAATTTTAATTTTACTTTGAGATATGATTCACAGCTATGTGAATTCACCCACTGGCGCACACCATTGGCCTTGGCATGTTCCGAGATGTGTGAAACCGTCCCCACAGTCAATTCTTATCACCTAAAAAAGAAGCCCTGTGCCCTATCCACCACCATCTTATCCATCCTTCCCCCTCCAAGTCCCAAGCAGCCACTGATCTACCTTCCGCTTCTACAGATCACCCTGCTGTAGACATTTCATGTGCATGGAATCACATCCTATGTAGTCTTTTGTGACCGTCTTCTTCACCTTAGTGGAATGGTTTCCTAGTTCCAAGGTTCATCCATATTGTGGCATCTCTCAGCACCGCACTGCATTCCTTTTAATGTCCAAATAACATTCCATGGCATGGATAGGCCACACTGTTTATTCATTCAGCAGCTGACAAACATTTAGGTTGTTGCCCTTTGGGGGGGTTATTATGAAAAATCCTGCTATAAACATTTGCGTACAAGTTTTTTTTCTTTTCTGTAGCTAGACATTTCCACTTATATTGGTGTATGCCTAGGGGTGGAGTGGCTGGGACATATGGCAACTTTATGTGTTCCATTGGAGGCACTGCCAGACTGTTTTCCAAAGTGACGGCACCATTTTGCACTTCTACCAGCAGCGATGAGAGATCTGTTTTTTTCACATCCTTGCCAATACCTACTGCTGTATCTTTTTGAATACAGCCATTTTACGGGTGTGAAGTGGCATTTCATTGAACTTTTGACTTGTATTTCTCTGATGACTGACGATGTTAAGAATCTTTTCATGTGCTTATAGTCCATTTGTAGATCTTCTTTGGAGATACATCTATTGAGATCGTTTGTCCATTTTTAAATTGCGTCATTTGTTTCATAACCAATAAACAAGCTGAATGGGTTGCATGGTTTTAAAAAATATATATTCTGGATACAAGTTCAATATAAGTTATATGACTTACAAACATTTTCTCTCATTCTGTGGGCTATCTTTTCACTTTTTTGTTAGTGTCCCTTGAAGCAGAAAATCTGAATTTTGATGAAACTAGTTTATTTTTTCTTTTGTTGCTCATGTTTTTAGTGTCATACCTAAGAATCCACTGTCAAACCCAAAGTCATGCAGATTTACCCCCTAAGTTTTCTTCCAGGAGTTTTATAGATTTATATTTACATACATCTTACGTATATATCTTTGACCCATTTTGAGATAATTTTTCTATGTTGTGTGAGGTAAGGGGCCAATTTCATTCTTTTATCTGTGGGTATACCATGATCCCAACACCATTTGTTTAAAAGAGCACTCTTTAACACATGTGTTACGTTCATGTGACCACAGACATATAGATTTATTTCTGGACTGTCAATTCTATCCCATTGATCTGTATGCCTATCCCTCTATTGGTAACAAATGTCTTGATTACTGCCACTTTACTATAAGTTTAAACTGAAGTGTTGAAATTTGAAAACTTCCCACTTTATTACTCTTTTTCAAGATTGTTTTGGCTATTCTGCGATCCCATATGAATCTTGGGACCAGGTTGTCAGTTTGTGAAAAGAAGCCAGCTGGGATCCCAATAGGGATTGCATTGAATCTGTAGACCCATTGGGGAATGTGGTCATCAAACAATATTAAATTGTCTGATCAATGAGCATGTGCCATTTTTCCATTTATGTAGATCTTCCTTGGTTTCTTTCAATGATGTTTTGTAGTTTTTAACTACACATTTTGCACCTCTTTTGTTACATTTACTCATAAATATTTTATTCTTTTTGATGCTATTGTAAACAGAACTGTGTCCTTCATTTCATTTTCAGATTGTTCATTGCAAGTATATACAAATATCATTGATTTTGTACACTGATCTTGTATCTTGCAACTTTGTGAACTCATTGTTTGGACAGTTTTGGGTGTTTTTTTTTCTTTTCATTTTTACTTTAGATTTGGGGGTGCAAATGCATGTCTGTTACATCACATGGGCATATTGTGTAGTGGTGGGGATTGGGTCTCAGGTGGCCCATTCCCTAGACAGTGAATATTGTACCCAATAGGTAATTTCTGAACCTAGCCTTCCTTTACACCTCCAACCTTATTCATGTCTCCAGTGTCTATTATTTCCATTTTGTGGCCATTTAGCTCCTGCATATGCAAGGCCTTGTTTTTTGTTTCTAAGTCACTTCAGTTAGGATGACGATTTCCAGTTCTGTTCATGCTGCTGCAAAGGACGTGGTTTATTTCTTTTTTATGGCTGCATAGTATTCCACGGTATATATGTACCATTTTTCTTTATCCAGTCAGTCGTTGGTGAGTAGCTAGGTTGGTTCTGCTACTTTGCTATTGTGAATAGTGCTGCAATGAACTAATGAGTACAGGTATCTTTTTTATATAATGATCTCTTTTCCTTTGGGTAGACTCCTAGCCATGGGATTGCTGGATCAAATCGTCATTCAGTTTTTAGTTCTTTGAGAAATTGCCCAACTATTTTCCATAGAGGCTGAACTAGTTTGCAATTCCACCAACAGTAAATGAGTGTTCCCTTTCCTCCACAACTATACCAATATCTGTTGTTCTTTGACTTTTTATTAATAGCCATTCTGACTGGTGAGAGGTGATATCTCATTGTGGTGTTAATTTGCATTTCTTTGATGATCAGTGATGTTGAGCATTTTTTTGTATGCTTGTTGTTTACTTGTGTGTCTTTTTTTTTTTGAGTTGGAGTCTCACTCTGTCGCCCAGACTGGAGTGCAGTGGCCACTCCCGGCCACTGCAGCCTCGATCTGTTGGGCTCTGGCGATCCTTCCGCTTCAGCCTTCCAAGTAGCTGGAACTACAGGTGCACGCTACCACGCCCGGCTAATTTTTTGAATGAGGTCTCGCTAAGTTGCCCAGGTGGGTCTCGAACCCGCGGGCTCAGGCAATCCACTCATCTCAGCCTCCCAAAACGCGGGATTACAGGCTGAGCCACTGAGCCTGGCTTACTTTTGTGTCTTCTTTTGAGAAGTGTCTATTCATGTCTTTTGCCCACTTTTTTTGATGTTTTTTTTTCATGTTGAGTTGTTTTGAGTTCCTTGTAGATTCTGAATATCAGCCCTGTGTCTGAGGCACAATTTGCAAATATTTTCTTAAATTCAGTAGATTTTCTGTTCACTCTTTTGATTCTTTCTTTTACTGCACAGAAGCTTTTTAGTTTCATTAAGTCTAATTTGTCTATTTTTTGGTCACAATTGCTTTGAGGCCTTCATCATAAATTCTTTGCCTGGGCCAACATCCAGAAGAATGTTTCCTAGGTTTTTTCCTAGAATTAATATAGTTTCAGGTCTTACATTTAAGTCTTTAACCCATCTTGAGTTAATTTTTATGTATGGTAAGTGGTACGAATCCAGTTTCATTCTTCTGCATATGGCTAGTCAATTTTCCCAGCACCATTTATTTAACAGGGTGACATTTCCCCATTGTTTATTTTTGTTGACTTTGTCAAAGATCAGTCAGTTGTAGGCACATGGTTTTATTTCTGGGTTCTCTCTTCTGTTCCATTGATCTATCGGTCTATTCTTGTACCAGTATCATGCTGCTTCAGTTACTATATAGCCTTGAGTTATAATTTGAAGTCAGGCAATGTGATGTCTCCACAATTATTCTTTTTGCTTAGAACTCCTGTGGTTATCTGGGCTTTTTTTTTTGGTTCCATATAAACGTCAAGATTGTTCTTCTAATTCTGTGAAGAATAAAGTCAGTATTTTGATAGGGATTGCACTGAATCTCTAGACTGCTTTGGGAAGTACCAATGCTGATTCTTCTGAAGCACGAACATGGGATGTTCTTCCATTTGTGTGAGTTGTTTGCCACTTTTTGGTGTATTCTTTAACACTTTATTTCATGTCCCTTGTTTTTTCTTAAAGAAACAATCACACTAAAGAAGGAATCAGATTATCTCAATGTATCATTTTATCACAATTTTCTGGAGACTAGAAGATAACATTCTCTGACCCAGAAGGAAAATCTGCAAAGGAATGAAGAGAATAAGTGATACATTCCACCTCCTCGGTTGACTGTACAACTGGGCTGGTACACACACACACACACACATACACACACACACACACACACAGCGTAATATGCGCAATTAGAAATAAATTGTTCAATTTTATATGGCTATGTCACAAACACACCAAGGAGAAATTTGAAATCAGTGTTATAATAAGATTTAAAAAAGCAAAATCTGGTGGGCATGGTGGCTCATGCCTGTAATCCCAGCATTTTGGGAGGCTGATGTGGGAGGATTGCTGGAGCCCAGGAGTTCGAGACAAGACGGGGTAACACCGCAAGACCTTGTCTCTACAAAAAATAAAAACAAAACAAAAACAACAACAAAACAACTATCTGGGTGTGGTGGCACATGTCTGTGGTCCCAGCTACTCAAGAGGCTGAGACTGGAGGATCGCCTGAACCTGAGAGGTTGAGACTGTGGTGAGCCAAGATTATGTCACTGTGCAATCAGCCTGGGCACTGAGTGAGACAGTGACTCTGAAAAACAAATAAATAAAAATAAATAAAGGCATTTTGGAAATCCCCAAGGAGAAAAGACAGAATTGTATTGGCTACACTAAACAGAAGATCAAGAAAATGTCAACCAGTTCAGAATACTGATGGAATGGAGCTCATGTGCTCACAGAAAACTCACTCCCGGCCAGCACAAAACAGCTCTCATTCGAAAGGCCTTATATTCCCAAAGCACCCTGCTCTCTTCTTTCTTGTTATTTATCAGCAGTTTTTGAATGTTCCATAATTTATCCTCATGTTTCTCAGATACAGTGTTTGATGACTTGTCATAAAAGCACTAAAATGAAACTACAGTAGACTCTAAAATGAAGTTATCACCACGGCCTGACTAGAAGTCTTCCAAAACAAAACCTAGGTGCTAACCTTACATCCTGAACACTACCCGCTGGTCCCTGGGCTGGCGAGGATCTCAGTGCTGCCCTCTTCTGTCAGATGCTGAGTGGGCATGGGGAGGTATTAGCAGCAGAAGCCACCAGGCTCCTTTCATCGTGATATACAGTGAGACCGCTCATTCCACCAAAAGGCCACCAAGGACTGAGGAAACAAACTGTATCCGGTGAGTCCATTATGACCGATCTTCTTGCACCGTTTTGTGGCCCTGTTGTTGATGTGTATACATTTATCAATTACGTATTTTCTTCAGAACATGCTGGAATTAATGCACCACAGACATTTATTGCAACTATTCTGTTTCCTCAACCTCTATGTCCTAAAGCAAAACATCTTCTCATTCAAGACGACTGAGGGACTATATGAAATACTTAAGTGGAAACTACACTGACATCTATTGAGGCAAATAACGTGCTGATTGTAAACATCATCTTATCTTCTAAATACCGATGTTCTGAGCACCTATTCAAAATCCACTATCTGAATTAACCATATATTCAGATATTTCTCAACAAACTGGCATGATTAAACTATGAAAAATATTCATTAGTGATAAATGTATCTAAATACGATTTTTTAATCACTGAGGAAATAAGAAGCACATGCTTAAGTTACTCCTATTTGTAAAAAGTAAAAAGGAAAGATTTGAAATGACAATTGTTCTTATAAGTCTGTTCACTTGTGAAGTTAGAATGACCATGCGCTTTCTTTTTGTTCGACGTGAATATGTTCACCTGCTTTGACCACGGATCAAGGGAATTTATTAAAATCCTAGCAAGAAACACAACTGATTGGCTCCTCTTAATGGCAGACTTGATAAACATTTTCTTTAGCAAAAGCTTATTCTAATTCTGGGCTTAACACTAAAGGTTTCTTTGAGAGATGAACGTCTGAGCATGTGGTAGCCTATGCAACCTTCAATAGTTGTAGTTAGGAATCTAAAGTTCTGGTTGTTTCTAACTATTGTGGTGGAAACACCAAAACTCTCTCGTACAACTTCACATCTCAAACAAATCTCAGTACTTGTCCCACTCCAACCCAATTTGATTTCACATCCGCGACCAGCAAGGCATTTGGTCGCGGTTCAAAGAGTCTGGATTCACTGCTGGAACATCACTGTCTGCTCATGAAGCTGCATTACTGAAAGACAACATGGCGAAAGATAAGGGTTCTTTCTCCTTGAGCGTGACCTAGGTTACTGAGTAGCAAGTGACAATAAGGTGCCCATCAGGTCCGCAGGAAAGGCCTGCTGAACACGCTGGATACAAAGTCTCCTTGCCTGAAACTCCCCCTGCCTCTTTTATGCTCCAGATTCTCATGTCACCTGATATCATGACCTACACTTGGTTGACTTTGCCATGCATCCCCACACAAAACTCCTTAGCATTCCGAACACTGTTGCCACTGGGGTGGTGGCAGGTGACAGGAGCCCACTCAACACTGAACTGGCCTGTTTGGGTCGACAGAATGTCAGTACCAAGAGATCTATCTCATCCATGCGGCTCCAAAGTGGATCTAAAGCCAACTTCAAAAAGTTGCATGATGATTCAGTTTATGTTTAAACTTCCAAACTTCAGCAATTTGACAGATTTTAGAAAGGCAAATGGTATTATATATAGTATATTCTTAGTTTTTTCTATAGAGATTTTCCATGATGGCATTGTCTTGACCCTATTGCAAAGGCAAAGAAAAATCTAAACGCCTACCTACCCTCTTGGGACTGATTGGATGATATTTACATTTGTATGTCACGGCCACATTTCAGGATTGAAAAATCCTGAATAGAAGTGGCATCTTCCATTGATGGCTAGTATTACCTTAGTTCTTCCTACGTGCTGGGTTATTATACTAAAGTGGTAACACTTACTATCTTATTAAATCCTCCCAATAAGCTAATGAGGCAGATACTGTCACCCCTTACATTTACAGAGAGAACTGAGGATCAAAAACAATCAACTAAATTGCCCCAAACCCCAGCCAGTAAATCTAAAATCCAAGTCCATTCTGTCTCCAAAGACACGTGAGCATTATGCTATAATTTTCCTCTTCTGGCTTCCATGCTTCTGTAGCTCATCTTTTTTTGCCCTTGACACCACTTTCATGTCTCAATAGGATGCCTCATCTTTCTCTGATACAAAGGATGGAATCCAAGTCCTTCCTGCCCTCTCTCCTTCCTTCCCTTCCCATTCCTTCCTTCCCTATTAACAAACTTTCACTAAACACTTACACTCTGCCAAGCTAACCCAAGGTTCACACAATCCTTGAGGGTAAGCTCTACCTTTTCTTTCCATTGTGATACGCCCATGCCCACCAACACTACAGGAGTAAATTAAAGAGTGAATACATAAATTATATTTATGTACCCAACCCTGCTGGTTAAGAAACTCACATTCTTGGGGCTATAGCAATGAATCCTGACCCCTTAGCATACGGTGCCTACTGGATGGAGCAAACAAGCTATGGTGATCAAGGGACATGTGTTGGCTCATTTTAGCAAACTGCCCATGAAGCAGCTGGAGGTTCTTGCTACTCAGTTGCACGTTTAATCCTCTTCCCTTTCTTTGCTCTACTGAACAGGCTGAGATGCAAAAATTTAAACAGAGAAATTCGGTTATGTGTGCTGAGCTTATCACGGGTATTTTATGTTGGTTTGTTTGTTGCTTAAAGGATTCCAGATAGAGGAAAATTTTTTTCTTCTTCTTCTTCTTTCCTAAATTTCCTCTATATTGGCTATATAAATAATATATATTAAAATATATTTTATGTATAGAAAATATATTTTAAAAATATGCAGTTGGTGGTATTGCTGAATGATCTTCTGTGTCCCCATCTCAGACATGCAGTGTTTTATCTAGGAGGAATATTCATTTGGGGGGCATTTTTTTTTTTTGAATTGGAGTTTCACTCTGTCGCCCAGACTGGAGTGCAGTGGCTGCTCCCAGCCACTGCAGCCTCGACTGGCTGGGCTCCGGCGATCCTTCCGCCTCAGCCTTCCTAGTAGTTGGAATTACAGGCACGCTCTACCACGCCCAGCTAATTTCTTTATTTATTGTAGAGATGAGGTCTTGCCAAGTTGCCCAGGCGGGTCACGAATTTGCGGGCTCAGGCAATCCACTCACCTCAGCCTTCCAAGGCACGGGATTACAGGCTGAGCCACCGAGCCCGGCTGGGGGTGATATTTAAAACATATTTCGATGTTTCTAGAATTGAAAGTAAAGTTGAAGACAGCACTTTTGTTCTATTCCTATTCTTATGGACTATTCATAAAGATGAATATCAGAAACCACATTTTTCTTCACGGTTTACAAGTAATGGTGAATGCCTTCTGGGGCCAATGGAAAGTCACCGTGACTAAATGGGAAAATAAGGTCCTAAACATGACTGTCTCTAAAATTTATCTTAGGGTGTTGCTGCGTATTGCAAAATGCAGTATTTTGAAACACAACATCAAGAAACAAAGGCGCTCTAAATAACAACAGCGGCAATAAAAGAGGTGTAGTCTTTTTTTTTTCTGTATATAATAACATGCTCACAGGAGTACTTTTATTTGCGATTGTCATGTATGAATTGTGAAATCAACCATCCTGCAAGTGTGAGCTCTGAGAGACTTGAGAATTTTTACAACCTTTTTGCTACTGACTCACCAGTGTACAAAGCAGACTTAGTCTATAAAACAAACAAATTCTCAGCTACACAGGTATCTTCACAGAGTTTTGGGAAACAACAGATTGTTATTCTTTTCCATGGCTAGTGGAAATCGTTGTGCATGCCAGTCTTACTTAGGCTTTTAAAAACATCTGATGCCTAACATGGCTAGTGGCAGTATATATAACGTGTGTGTGTGTGTGTGTGTGTGTGTGGTGTGTGTAGCTCCAATTTATTTTTGACAAGAATGCCAAAACAATTGAATAGGGGAGAGAATAGTCTTTTCAACAAGTTATGCTGGAATAACTGGATATCTATATGCAAGAGATGAAGTTAGACTTCTAGGTCACCCATAAACACAATTAATTCAAACTGGATCACTGACTTATGTAAGTGCTAAAACTACAAAACTCTTAGAAGAAAACATAGGAGTAATTCTTCATGATCTTGGATTAGAGGATAGTTTCTTAGAAAAGATGCCAAAAGCACAAGTGAGAAAAAAACCCACAAATAAATGAGTCATCAAGATTAAAAACTTCTGTGCTTCAAAAAATACCATCAAGAAAGTGAAAAGACAACCCACAGAATGAGAGGAAACAATTTGCAAATTTGTATTTCATATGGAACTTGTATCTAGAATATATTCCGAAACACAACTCAACAATACGGAAAATTTTTTTTTTAATTTTTAAATGAAAAGCGGGCAGAGGATCTGAATAAACATTTCTCAAGAAAAGATATACAAATGGACAATAAGGACATGAAAATATGCTCAACATCATTATTTATTAGAGAAAAGCAAATCAATACCACAATGAGCTCCTGTGTCATGCCCACTAGATTGGCTAAAATAAAAAAAAAAAAGACCAATGATAACATGTGTTGGCAAGGATGCAGATACATTTGAACACACATTATTGGTGGAACTGTAAAATGGTGCAGCCTCTTTGGAAAACATTTGACAGTGCCTTAAAAGGTTAAGCCTCAGCTGGGCACAGTGGCTCAGGTCTATAATCCCAGCACTTTGGGAGGCCGAGGTGGGAGGATTGCCTGAGCCCCCAGGTTCAAGACCAGCCTGGGCAACATGGTGAGACCTTGTCTCTACAATAAATAAAAAAAAAAAAGATTAGCTGGGTGTGGTAGTGCACGCCTGTAGTTCTGGCTACTTGGAAGGCTGCAGCAGAAGGATCGCCTGAGCCCAGCAGGTCGAGTCTGCAGTGGCTGGGAGCATGCCACTGCACTCCAGCTTGGGCGACAGAGTGAAAAGTAAAAATAGAAAAGGTTAAACCTCAGGTTACTGTATGATCCAGCAATTCCACTCCTGGGCATATATACCCAAGAGAAATGAAAAACAAGTGTCCCACGCAAAAATGTGTAATTCCACAAATAGAAGACTGCATTATGGATGGTTCTATTGTTAAATATATATATATACATATATAATGAATTATTACTACATTTTGAAATCTTATGTTGAATGCTATGAGGATTGAGATTTCATTTGGAAAGACTTGATATTATTGCTGCCAACCTCTGCATAATCATCCACCTTCTCACTTGGGATGATAATATCTTTTAATCACGCTTAAGTTGATGTATATGGCATAATCTCATCTATGTAAAAATATCCATAGAAAACATTTTTTTAATTCCAAAATTTTACAGTGTTTATGTTATCTCTAGTTTTTGCAATTCCTGAAGATTTGTATTTCTAAATGAACCATAATAATGACTTATCAATTTTAAAAAATAATACATTAAACTTTGCCATTGAGACAAGCACTCACATTACAGAAGTCTTTAAAAAAAAGCTGGAAAATACGTTTTCTAAAATCTTTTTGAAATTGAGCTAGCGATCAGTTAAGTAAGGGACATCCAACTCAAAAGATGGAACCAAGATACAAAGCGCGAGTGAGAACAGAAGACAGCTGGGACTCTAAGGGTAACTGCTGATTCTTTAACCTGGAGCCGAGCATTTCTTTCTTTTCTTTTGTCCCTTTCTTTCTTTCTTTTCCTTTCTCTCTCACTCTCTCTCTCTTTCTTTCTTTCTCCCCTTTCCTTTCCCCCTCCTCCCTTCCTTCCTTCTTTCTTTATTTTTGTTGGACTCTCACTTTGTCACCCAGGCTGGAGTGCAGTGGCATGCTCACAGCCACCCCAGCGTCAACCGGCTGGGCTCTGGCTATCCTTTCGTCTCAGCCTTCCAAGTAGCTGGAACCTCAGGCGCGTGCTACCATGCCCGGCTCATTTTTGATTTATGGTAGAGATGATGTCTCGCCACATTGCTTAGGCTGGTCTCAAGCCCACAGGCTCAAGCAATCCATTTGCCTCGGACTCCCAAAGCGCTGGAATGACAGGCTGAGCCACGGAGCCTGGCGAGCTGTGCATCTCAACAGCCACATGGAGGGGCAAGAGGCACGGCCTTGTACCTATGCTGCAGGGGAAGACCTGAAAGGCCATAAACCTATGGAAAGAGTAAGCTAAAAAAGAGAATCCACCTAGTCCAGGGAAAGTAGAAGAAAACCTGTCTGTTTTGTCCTTGGCTTTGGGTAAGTGGGGGGGGGGGGGGGCTTCTTCTCTTCATAAAAGTTGAGAATTCACAAACATGATGTAGATTTGTCATTTACAATGATACTATTGGCATGTGTGCAGAAGGTCTAGCTTAAGTTGGCAGAGCCTTCGTTCTTAGTTGGTAGTGCCCCCCAGGGGCTTGGCAGAAGCAAATTTAATCTTTCTTCGGAGGAGTGCATTTTCAATATAAGTCACCAAGGATTCTCAAAGATATAATCCAGGCCAGGCGCAGCGACTCAAGCCTGTCATCCCAGCACTTTGGGAGGCCGAGGTGAGGGGATCACCTGAGCCCATGGGTTCGAGAACAGCCTGGGCAACTTGGCAAGACCTCATCTCTACAATGAATCAAAAAATTAGCAAGCGCATGCCTGCAGTTCCTGCTACTTGGAAGACTGAGGCGGAAGGATGGCCGGAGCCCAGCAGGCTGACACTGGGGTGGCCGTGAGCATGCCATTGCACTCCAGCCTGGGCAACGGAGTGAGACTCCGACTCAAAAAAATAATAATAATCTAGATGAACAGAAAGTCATGATAAACATACACGCCCAGATAAACACAAACAAAACTCATAAGAAAGTGAGTTCTTTCAAATGAAATGAGCACAATAGCAGAAACATACTGCGAAGTTGCAAAGGATTAAGATATTGACATTTTTGGATACAGAAATAAGATGTATGCGGGAATATAACATTATGAAGGAAAACCAGGATGATTTTTTAAAAAAACCTAGAAATACTAAACAGAATAATTAAAATAAAATACTTGGGAAATATACTGGATAGATGAGTTAAACAGCAGATTTGATATAGCTGAGTAGAGAATTTGCAAATAGAAAGACCAGAAGAAATTGCCCAGAATGCATCAGAGTGAGACAAATAAATAAAACATTATGGAGAGAAAAGAATAAGGGGAGAGAATGTACTTAAAGAGATAATGGTTTAGAATACCTAAAAAGTGATGACAATTAACCTAACAGCAAACAACACAATATCAATAATGAGAGGGAGAAAACATAGGAATTAGATTTTCAAAACACTGAACAAGAAAATAAGTGATGCGGACAAAATGGAGAGATTTTCAGGGAACATAAAAAAAGCTCTCTTTACTACCAAAAGAACTCCATCAGAGGGCTTTCTAAAAGTTATAATTCAGGAAGAAGGATAATTGAGGTGTCATTTGTGAGAAGGAATAATGGGCAAAGAAATTGGTAATATGCAGGTAAAACTGAATCAATATTGGCTATCTGAACGAAGAAAATAATAATGTTAACATCCAGCTTGTAAGACTTAATAGAAGAGGACTAAAAATAGTGCAATGCAGTGGAATGTAAAATTAGTGTTCAGGTTGACTGATGTTAAAATGCTAAGGTCTTTGAATTATCTGGAAGGAGGATGAAGATATTAATTAACTTGCTTATCTGTGGCATCCAAAAACAGTTGAACTCAAGCATGTGGGAGAAAAATTGGAGTTACCAGAGACTGAAGGCTGGGGAGTCTGGGGAGATGTTGGTCAAAGGGTACACAATTCAAAATTTCAGTTAGACAGGAAGAATAAGTTCAAGAGCTCTATTGTACATCATGGTGAATACAGTTAACAGCAATATATTGGATACTTGAAAATTGCTAATAGAGTAGATTTTAAGCACAAAGAAATATGTGAGGTAATGCATATGTTAGTTAGGTTGACTTTAGCCATTCCACACTGTATACATATATCAAAATGGCATGTTGTACACAATAAAGATATACTCCATTTTCATTTATCAATTAAAAAAATTAAAAGTATAGTAAGACTTTAGTAATGTGCACATTAAAATTTTTAAGAATGACACTAAAGTAATATTAACTAAGAGTTTAATTACTAAGCTACTATAGATTTAAAAATGGAATTGGGGAGGGGGTAAAAAATACAGGGGAAAGGAGAACTACTTTTAAAAAGGCACAGAATACATCAAATACCAAAATAATGTTTACATGATCGGAAAAAATCACCAATATATCAGTGACATGTAGCAGAAATTACAATAAATGTAAATGAACTAAACATAACTCTTAAAAGGCAATGATTATCATTTTAAATTGAATATCACTTTCAACTATATACTATTCATATAGGACTCACAAAGTATTACTCTTAATAACAGATGAGAGTGACACCTGATCTGGGTCCTATGCTTTAGAATCGTGCCAGTTGAAATATGGATCTCGGACCAAACAGCAGCGTCACTCAGGGCCTATTAGAAAAGCTGACTCTCAGGACCCATCACAGCCTAAAGATTCAGAATCTGGATTTCAATAAGCTCCCCCGATGATTCACATGCACCATTAATGTTTGAGAAGCACTGCTTTAAGTGGCACATCGTACCACAAACAAACACACAGATTACACTCAAGACCACACTGGCACCTCTGTCATTCTCTCACAGCATGCTCTATAATCCTAAACATCCACATTGTGTCTAGCACTGTTCACACTCCAGAAAAAGTGCCTCTCTACATCCCTTGCTCTCAATCCTTGAAACAAATGGCCTCCGTGTGCAAATGCCATGAAAATTGGTGGGATGCATTGCTGCTGAGAAGGAGCCGGTCACTGCTTCAGGGTGTGTATATGGGGGGAGAGAAACAGAATGAGACAAACTTGAGATTGTGATAAAATAGAAGCGATGGAAAAATCTCGGGGAGAACAAAGTTGAAAAAAAAATAAACAGACAAATAGGCAGCCTGCTGACGTTTTTAAAAACTGGAAGTAATGAAAGTGGGCAAATTCCTGTCAAGAACTGCTAATAAAAGATGCTCAAACAGCATATTATATACTTTTCATTTAAGGAAGATTTAATTACTAATCGAAACAATAAAAACAAGCAAGATGATTATTCTGATCTCATCCATAACTGGGGAATAGGTCAGAGAAAACCTTCAAAATTGGAAAATCTTTCCTAAAAGAAGGCATAATTACTGAATAAAACAATTAGAATGGATGTGGGCCTCTTTCCAATTTCTTCAGGATCTGCAAATATCAGGGTCAGGTTTATGCATATATGAAATATAAGGACACAGAAAGATGGACAACTGTAGGATGGAAAAAGATACAAAAGGCAAACACTAATCAAAGGAAACCTTAATGACTATTTTAAGTCCAGCAAAACACAAATAAAACGGAGTTAAAATCATACGCATCTTTTTTTGAACACATAACATGCTCACAATCAGGTTTAAAAAAGAAAGCAATGAAAAAACTGGCAGAAAAAAAAACAAAGTTATATAATTACTTACACCAAAGTGGTAGGATTATGGGAACATTTTCTCTCTCTTTTCATTGTTCCTTTTTTTTTTTTTAACATATTCCTAAGACAAAAAAATATAATTAGTGCAACTAATGGCTTCTCTTTTCTTTGTTATTTTGTATTTCTATTTTTATTTTATTTTTGTGTGTGGAGGTGGGAGCAGCTGGAAGTCGGGCAGCCTCCGTGGATACGAGATCTGGGGGCTCAGGAGCTACCGTGTGGTTGAGAAGGCTGGAAAAGGACAGAGATGCTTCAAAAAATGAACACGAACAACAACGTTCACTGCACATTATTCTCAACAGCCAAAAGAACAACCCAACCTTCCATCCTACATACATATGCACACAATGATGTATTATTCAGTCTTAAAAGGGAACAGAGTTCTGATACATGCTGCAACATGGATGCACCTTGAAAACACCATGCTGGCTAAAATTAGTCAGCGACAAGGTGACAGATGTTGAATGATTCCACTTATAGGAAATATCTACAGCAGGCAAATTCATAGAGAGAGAAAGAAGAACTGAGGTTACCGGGCACTGGAGGTAGGGGAAAACAAGGAGGTGCTGCTGATTGGTTACAGAATCATTGTGATGAAAAATTTGAAAAACGTTTCCGTGATGCTTCAATCTAGAGGATAAAGGTGAGGTCAGGCAGCAAAACAAATAATTGATCCGATCAAGAGCTTGTTGTCAAAGAGCTCTGGTGTCCTCAGACTCACCCTTTTACTTGGAAACCACCAACCAAGACACATAAAATATTATCCCCTGCCTGTTGGCCATCAAGGGAGAGGCAGTCCCCAGAGCCTCTAGTGACAGAATTATTCTACTCATGAACTGGAAGAAAGCAGGGAGTTCTGAGATTACGCCAAAATCAAGGATAACAGTGAGCGCACAGCAGAAAAATCTACGAAATAAAGAGTAGATCCGAGACTTTATCGAGTATATCTCCCCCCAAAACCAAAAACACAAACCCCCAAATAATCAAGAAAAACAGTCACAGAATTCAGCAAGTTGGCTTAGAATAAAGTAAATAAATTAAAGTGTTTTTTATAAAACTAGAAGGTGGAAATACTGAAAAGGTTGCTGATTAAGAAAAAGGTGATACAATTCTTTGTACTGTGAAATTTCTTTTTAGGAAAGGCAGTTATGTCAAAATAAACCTGTACTATATGGACAGGGACGTAGGCTTACACTGTTTATGAAGAGAGAATTAAATCCCCGAACAGAAGCCCAGAAAGTCAAGGCCAGCATCGGACTGCAGATAGGAAAGCCCTCCCTCCTGCCCATGGAGACGGAGATCATGTCTCACGTGTCCTGGAAAGGCATGTGAGGGGATCACGGGTCACATCTCCCAAGGAACTATTGACCAATCCGAGGGGATTTAGAGAACAGAGCAAGAAGGATTAAGGGACTCTTGGGAATGAGTCATAAAACTTAAAATTGCTGGAACACGTTCTACGGCCGAGCAAACAGGTGGGTGGTGAAAGAGGGATGACAGCAGATCACACCTGAAAAGTCCTGCAGGGCTGAAAACCACAGGAAGGAGAGAGCTTTCCGGTTAGTAGAAGAAGGAGGAACATCTTTTTTTTTTTTTTTTGAGTTGGGGTCTCACTCTGTCGCCCAGACTGGAGTGCAGTGGCCGCTCCCGGCCACCACAGCCTCGACTTACTGGGCTCCAGCGATCCTTCCGCCTCAGCCTTCCAAGTAGCTGGAACTACAGGCACGCGCTATCATGCCCGGCTGATTTTTTATTTATTGTAGAGATGAGGTCTCGCCAAGTCGCCCAGGCGGGTCTCGAACCCGCAGGCTCAGGCAATCCACTCACCTCAGCCTCCCAAGGCATGGGATTACAGGCTGAGCCACCGAGCCCGGTTTAGGAGGAACATCTTTTCAGGACTCATAGGTGGAGAACTTGACACAAGCATCCAGAAGTATCTCTTAATTATTCCTACTCTCACTGGAAACTATTTGGTTTTAAACTACTCAGCAAGGTAAGTCTTCACAACAAGGATCTGACGGTAAAGCCTCTGATCACTCATATTGCTAAATAAACACATACATAGATACCACATACCCAACATAGATAAAGCAAAGATAACTGGAAAGAAGTCACCTAAAATGTCATATATTGGCCAGGCTCAGTGGCTTAGCCTGTAATCCCAGCAATTTGAGAGGCTGAGGCGAGTGGATTGCCTGAGCCTGCGGGTTCGAGACCAACCCAGGCAACTTGGCGGGACCTCGTCTCTACAATAAATCAAAAAAATTGCCCGGACTGGTGATTTTTGGTGGTAGCATGTGCCTGTAGTTCCAGTTACTTGGAAGGCTGGGGCGGATAGATCGTCAGAGCCCATCAGGTCAATGCTGGGGTGGCCGTGAGCGTGCCACTGCACTCCAGCCTGGGCGACAGAGTGAGACTCCGACTCAAAAAAAAAAGTCATATATCACATGTTGATTTGTATGAAAATACACCAACGTGTCAACAGCGATCATGTCTTGGTGGTACATTTATGAATAATCGTTTTCTCTTTTCGCCTTTTGCCACTTTGAGAAGACCATGAGGATAGACACATATACAGTTGGAAAGGAGTCAGTTTGTCTTTCAAAACTCGCATTCTGTCTCTCTTTTATCCTGTTTCTTTATCAACATGCTATGTGAGGGGGGACTTCCCAAAAAAACCCACAAAATTTATTTACACAAATTTGTGTATTTATTCTTACACGTTTACACTGCAGTCACCTTCAAAGTACTCTCTGTCTGATGTAATACACCTATTGAGATGCTTTCTCCACTGCTCAAAACAGTTTTTGAACTCGTCCATTTTGACACCTTTGAGGCTTTCTGTCGTTTTTTGCTTTACTTCTTCCACGTCTGCAAAACATTTCCCTTTGAGGACATTTTTAATTTTTTTTTATTTTTTATTTTATTTTATTTTTTATTATGTTATTGTGGGGTACAGTTAGGGGTTAGGCATACAAAAATATTTCGTTCAGGTACCCTTGTTGATAAAAGGTGTCTCCCCATCCTCAGAATCCTCAGATAGATACCCACCACCATTAATCCCATCCCCCTCACCCTCCCCCCCCCCCCCAGTTTCCCACCACAGTCAGACATTTTCTTGTGGTAATACGTTGGATGATCAAGGTCTACTATATGAGTGAGAACATGTGATACTTAGTTTT
>CAUYQG010096261.1:0-16025 GCA_963574415.1 Tarsius wallacei
AATAACTTTAAAAGTATGATTGTTAAAAATTGTAACTGCTAGATGTACAAAATCAGCCATATTTGGGTGAGAAACAACTGCAGATAAAGCAGAGCACACCTCCCCTCTTCCCTCCCACGTCGACTTTCATTCTCCTCGGCCCCTAGTGCCTTCTTCCCATTTTTCTGGATTGCTGCACGTCATTGCTCAAATGTTACTCCTAATCCACAAATCCCCAGCTGCTTCCCTGTTTTCTAAAACTGGCAAAAGCCTAAGAAATAAAACAGTCAACCGGCAAATGATAAAGAGTCACCTCCAATCTGTAGAACACTGACAGAATTAATCTCCTAAGCCACCTTCAGGGAAGGAGCCTCCCTGGGCCTTGGTGCAGGGTTGGGGACAGTGCTCCTCACTGAGGGCATGTTCCTCAGCTGGATGTACTGCCTTTGCAGCTAGCTAATATAAGCAAGCCAGGGCTTCCCCCAGACCAGGCATGTCCTTTGGCTCTGGTAAGAAGGCAGAAAGAGAACAGGTCTTCAGTGGCTCCCAGGAGCAGGCACTGGAAACCATCCCTGAGGACTCAGGACTCAAGGACAATCCACAAAGAGGTTAATCTGCCTGTAGGTTAATAAAGAGAACACCGTATAATTAAATGTGTAGTCAGCCACGTCATGGTTTGCTTAGAATTTTAAACCCCAAAACCATTTTTCAGAACTATGAGGATTCATCATTTTGGAAAATCTCATTTCACACAAATTAACTTCTAAGAAACAAAAATTCATACAAGGAATTCAAAGCAGGTTTGAAAATTTTTCAAAATAAATAAAAAGAAAAAGTAGAGAAAGACTGAATATACTCAATCCTCATACTGAAATAATAGTTTTTAGATGCAAAATTATAACATAAGGCTTAAGGCTTGGTCTTATTAAAGACAGGCATTCTTAAAATGAAAGTATGAAAACTCCATTCATTTATCATTATTCATTTACTTTTTTTGACAGAAAAACTAGTCGTTTTACTGTATCTTAATAGTAAAAGAAATATTACCATATATAACAGTTTACTCTTCCACTATAAATTATGTCTATTCAAATATACATTAGTTTATAGATGCATTATACCTGGGGTTGTTCAAAATAGTTTTGCTTCAGACTATAATGAAACACAAAAAATTTTAAAAGTGGTTTAAAGGTATTAAAACATAAACATTTGAATAACGCTAAAAAATGAGAAAAACACAGTTACCATTAAAAGTTTTTAAACTCAAGAATAAGTACTTGATAAACAATTAAACAAGTAAACAGCACTTATTTGACAAAAAATGTGGGAAGGGAGAACAGGAGGAGAGAGAGAGGCATGATAATGCCATATGGCTGGAAGTTAAAGAAATGCGGTCCTAACTACTAGGTACGAGAATGTGACTGATAATAGGCAGAAAAGACTTCATTAACAAGAGCAACAGAGAACAAAAAGAACACAAGGAAGTGAAATAAACAGATAATTTCACATGACAAATACCCATGTCCGCCACACCTACTATAACTCAAGTTGATAAAGAGCTGGCACGACTGAAGAGCTTACAATAATCACCGAAATGTCCAAAAGCCAAGAGCAGGAGGCAGAAAAAAAGAAGCAAGGGGCATTAATAGTCCATAATTTGCAAAATCAGCCCCTCTACTTTTCAGAATTAACCTTTATTTTCATATCATCCTTGTTGCGACCCATTGCATTTTTTTTATACAGGTAGCTTTGCTCACAGCACAAATATTAAAGTCAAGTACGAGCATATACTCATTTGCATAGCAAATTTTAAGGGTGAATTGAAATAGTAACCAATTGATAAGAGTATAAGTCATCTTTACAATAAGAATGACATTCAAAGTAACCAAATAAAACGTTTTCTATTTGAAAACAGTTACCTATAAAAGTTTTTGGGATATGAATTAAAAACAACACATGACTTATTAGCAAAACATTAAAACCATTACTGATGTGGTTCTCTGTAAGTGGCAGTTCATGTGGCAGTCATTCCTTTACAACCTCTAGGACTTTGTAAACACTGTTCTGGAATACAGTAGTGAAGTGAGGCTTAGAATCCTTCACCAAGAGGTTATATAAGGGAGTTTTCCCAGCATTAGCAGGATCTTCCACATCCCAAATTTCAGGCATACTGCAACCAGGCTTGGATCTTCTTATACATCATGACTCTTCGAGAATGTAATAATTTACTTTTAACTTTTATCAAGTCTCGCTTCACTTCTTCAGCTGATTTCCGACTATACATTGAGTATACTATTTTCGTTCTGGCTCTCAAGCCTGCATCTTCATAATGTGGATGATTCACAATGGGCCGAAGTGCGGAGAGCTTATAACACTTGCCATTGTGGGCATGGCACCTGCAAACACTGCATCTGGTTTAGTACTATATTTGATCCATTCTATAAGTTCTTCTTGTGGTAAGTTGCTGGACTCCCCTACCATATTCCATTGGGCTTGTAGATTTGCTGAATCTTGTATGGACATTGCTGCTAATACAGCAAAAATAACAGTACCAGGATGTATTTTGCAAAAGAGCCATCCAAATAGCCGTCTTGAGCAGATCAAAGATGCCATGACACACATACACACGTTCTTTCATCCATCAGCTTGCTAGCCTGTGCTTTTGAACTTGGACTCCCAAAGGACCAAGGAAGTGAATATAAACAAGGAAGAACTCTGGAGACCTAAGATCAGAACTACCAAGGTGTCATTTTCATCACATGCTATTAAACAAAGGAAACCACAAGGTACCTGTTGATGGAAGAAGCAAAAAATTCAATTGCAAAAGGCATGGACAGAGAGAGGAGTAGGGAATTGGGACTATTCTTGTAATAAAACTAGATGGTTTGTCAGTTTTAGAAGGGAATGTGATGAAACCTTTTTTGATCACTTACATTTGACAGATTTGAGTTATAAAATATTTTAACATTTCCAAAAAGTTATTTCCTTTCTTAATAATTGTGATCACACGTGGTACAGATGACCCTTGACATTTTTCCTCAACTTCACTTCTTTACCAGAGGACAGTTATTGTGGACTAATATATATTCACATCATTTGCATGTATTTGTTTACTCTCACGTGTTAAATATTCATTTTATATTATTCCCTTTCTAACAAGTTATATTTTCATTTCAGGGTGTTAAAAAAATCGGTGGCTTACAGTAGTCCATTGAAGTGAAAAAGCAGTGATGAAAATAGTAACAGAAGTAAAATAGCTCCAAATAAGCTCATAAGGTAAATAGCGGACAAGACTCACATGAGAATCTCCCATGTGGATCCTCATGTCTTTTTTTTTTTTTTTGATGAGTCAGAGTCTCACTCTGTCACCCAGGCTAGAGTGCCATGGCATAATCACAGCTACCACAACCTTAATCTCCTGGACTCAGGAAATCCTTCCCCCTCAACCTCCCAGGTAGCTGGTTATACAAGCACACCCACCACACCTGGTTAATTTTTTGATTTTTTGGAGAGACATGGTCTCATATGTTGCTCAGGCTGCTCTATAACTTTTGGGCTTATGTAATCCTCTAGCTTTGACTTTCCAAACTGGAAATACAGGCATGAGCCATCATGCTCAGTCCAATCTTTATGTCTTAAAGCAAGTGGAAAATGTTACGGTGCTAATTGGGTACACAGTAACAATCAGCTAAATTTGAATTATATTAGATCCACAGTAATTTTTTTCTGTATAGTGCTTGCACACAATTCCCAGTCTACATTGCTTTTAATCATGTATATTTGCCCTAAGTGAAGTTGATGATGTTGTTGATTGCATAATATTTTCAAATCATATTCTGATCTACTCAGATAAATGGAGTGAGGTTTTTTTTGCTAAAAATAAGTAACAATTAATGCTTTCCGGGATGAAATTAATTAATCTTACAATTAAAAATGGAAATCAATCCAGGGCTACACAATCATTATGCACAATTACATTTCTTGTAGTAAAAACATCTGCAAGTCACACTACTGCAGAGAAGTCATAAAAATGATAATAACAACCATTATGTTGGGAGAGAAAACAGAGAATAAGCTATCAGCCAAATTTCTTTATCAGATTGGCCATGATGGTTGTTACATTGTATTATCCCAAGTGTGCTAGAGAAAGATGTCTCCCATTACAGTTGAATGATCCCATCCACGAGAACCAATTCCAGAATAGGAACTGATCCCTAGCACACATGACACAAGGAAGAGTGCTTTACACATTTTTTTGTCTACTTGGTCACTGAATTTTCAGTTAATGATCATTTTGTGAGTCCTAACAGAGACAAAAAAAGAGGCGCTGGCATAAGTAAGAACTGTGTGTGTGTACCAGGGAAACATATGATTGCTAAGATATAAAATGTGCCAGAGAGTTCTAAATCTCAGAGAATAGTTGGTAGTCTACTAAATGCTTCATGTTTCTGATTAAGCATTGAAAAACAGAGAAAATAGTAACAATAGAAGACACTCTTAATCGGCCTCTCCCAAGCCAAATCACTGTTTTTCCTCATGTTTTCCATTCTTCTGGTCAACTCCATTCTTACCTCCGAGCCTTTTGATCATCTCACCCCCTTGAAATGTTTTCTTCTCTGTCTCCATGAAACCACTTTCTCTTAGTTCTGCTCTGTCTTCACTAGCTATTTCCTCTGTCTCATTTCCCTGAGCTTGTAACATTGTAGTGCCTCAGGGCTTTGTATCTACATGAGATCTCTAAGTGATCTCATGTAGACTAATGACTTTATGTAAAACTGATAAATGCCTAGCATATATTTCTTACCTGAACCTCTTATCTGAACTACAGAATAGCTCTCTACTCCCATCTCCACTTAGAATCCAGAAAGACATTTCATTTTCACCATGCCCCAAGCTGAACTCTGGATCTCCACCTCCAACCCTGCTCCACTGACATGCAGCCTTCCCCATCTTACTTCATGCAACTCTAGCTTTCTTGTTGCCCAAGCCACAATTTTGTAGTCACTCTTAATTCCTCTCTATTTCCCATACTCCCATCTAAATCCTACAAGTATTATCTTCAAAATATGTTCAGGCATCTGAACAAGTCTCACCATTATGGTTGCTAGCATGAGAAGGTTCTTAGTCTTAATTATTCCACGACCTATGACAGTGAAATAGCTAATGAAATACACAAAATAATTGCAATAGCTTGCTTGACATAAGTAACTCCATTTTGTTAAAATCCTCCATCTTAGCTGTCTGCCTGACCTAAAAATGACGCCCCTCAGTGTGTATGTGTGATTGTTGTAATGTTCTCATGACCACAGACACCCACAGCCTTGTTCCCTGAGCTGATCATGCTGACTGTTCTTGCTGACCGTTTGAAACTCCGTAGCCACAAGTTCCATGTAATTGTATGCCTTGTTAACTGAAATCCAAGAAATTGTTCCTTTTGTTTTTAGTTCGTTGTACCCTCACCCGCTGCTATTTTTAGCCCACTTGCGGATTTTGCCTTTGTAAGCTTCTTGCTGATTCCACTCAGTGTCAAGAGCTTTCTTGGTATGAGCCTACTCTTGATCACGTGCTATTGAAGGACTCAAAATTCGAACCTGGTCCTGGGAATTCTCCTTTCTTGCTGTTTAGCTATAACATTTGGAGGCCCCAGCGAGAATGTCGCCAACCTTGGGGGGCCTCACTCCAGCTCTCCCCGGTTCGATGGACAGGTTATAGGGGAGGTGCCCTCTGAATCATTCCAGGACCCCATGACCTCTCATCTGGCTCAGAGGGAGAAGGAATGACTGCTGATTTCCTCCCACCTCAAAAATTCCTTAGTCTATCTGCGTTCTCCTAGGAAGTAAGACTTTGTTCTGTTTACCGATAAGAATCTGTTTTGTTCTGCTTGTGGCCACAATTCTGTTTAAGCGAGTCATGGCCTGATGATGTCACCCTTTGGACACTATTCATTAGCCCAAGACATTGGCTGAATAGAGTCTTCTGGTTTTCTGCCCTTAGGTTGTTCCAGGGATCTGTAACTCTTCTGACTTGATCCAGACATGCCCTGTTTGTCATTGTGTTTTAACTATGTGTTTTAACTGTTTGCTTGTTGTTTGCCTGTTGTTTGTTATGGGTTCACAGAATCTACAACCTGTCAGTTCTCTGGACTGTATGTTGAAAAATTTCTCTGTTGTATTTGCTGAGGACTACAGTGTCCACCTTTCAAAAGGTGGGCTCCAGACCCTCTATTATATGATTGGCCTGCATTTAATGTTCATTAACCCTCTACAGAATCTTTGAATGTTCATGTTACTAAGTCTGTTTGGAAGGTCATCACAGGGACTCCGGGTCACCTGGATCAGTTTCCCTATATTTGCCAATGGTTAAATTTAGTTCAAAACCTCCTTCCATGGTTAAAAATATGTTCTCTTAAAACTCAGGACCCTTCCCATAAACCACACTATACAGAGACAGAGCTTCTAACTTGAAAACAACAGGGTGCTATATACAAAGACCCCTGGCTAACTCCTCAAGGAAAACTTATTTTACTTGTTTCTCAAGAGAATGCAATTTTGCCAGAATCCGCCATAGGTTTTAACCTCCCTGGTAAAATTAATCATGTGCACTCATTGTCCCACCTGGGATGATTGCCAGCAGCCTTTTAACAATATATACTTCTGAAAAGCCAGAACACATTAGAGCTGAAGCTAAAAGTCTGTCCTGGCCTCAGCAGCTGGAACAAAGAAAGAAAAGTCAGGAAATGTTAGAGGAGGTTTTTCCCTCCTTTTGCCCAGATTGGGATCCTAGCACTTCGACAGGGTTTAGAACATTAAAAACTTATCACCAGACTCTATTAGCTCATTTGAAGGGAGCAGCCCAAAAGCCTATTAATCTTTCCCAAACTACCAAGATTATTCAGGGTCCTGAGGAGTAACTGGGGTGTTTCTTGAGTGTCTTCAGGAGACAATCCATACCTACACCCCGTTTAACCCCTCGGCACCTGAGAATGCTCGGGCTATCAATTTGACTTTTGTAGCTCAGGCGGCTTTTGACATCTGGAGAAAGTTACAGAGGCTTTCACAGGAATAAACATTTCTCAGCTACTCGAGGTAGCTCAGGAGGTTTTTAATAACCAAAATGCTGAGAAACAGAAACAGAAAGACAAGAAAATGGACAGAGCAACAAAACAGCAAACAAAAGTATTAGTTGCTGCCATCCAGGCCTCCCAACCTGACTTGAGACCAGCACATAAAACAAAGAAACTAAAAAAGGAAACTGGACACATCCAGCTAGCCAAGAATCAATGTGCATATTGTAAAGAGCTGGGTCACTGGCTAAAAAAATTGCCCTAGCTGCCCAAAGACAGAGAACCCAAAGTCAGTTCTAGTCCTGCCCTCTACTGGTGACCCTCGTCTGGCCAACCTATTTTTGCTTTTGAATGAACAGATGCTAACTCAGGGGACACCAGTCAACTAACTTGGATCTGGTTACCACAGGGTTTCAAGAACTTCCCAACCCTTTTTGAGGAAGCTTGGAAACAGGATTTACACCCTGAATGTACTTTACTCCAGTATGTAAATAATCTCTTGCTTGTGGCTGCAGACTTGGACACTTGTTTAAAAGGTACTAAGGCTCTGTTACAGCTCCTCCAAGACTTGGACTACCGTGTATCAGCGAAAAAGGCACAGCTCTGCTCAGCCGAAGTTTCCTACCCGGGATACCGGCTAAAAAAGGGTAAGCGAGCCCTGACCTCTGCCCGGAAAGAAGCCATTCTTCAAATTCCCACGCCAACCACAAAGAAACAGGTACAGGAATTCCTAGGGGCAGCAGGGTGTTGCTGGCTGTGGGTCCTAGAATTTGCTGAAATTGCCAAACCTCTGTACACAGCCACTGCAGGGGATCAGTCCCTGAAATGGACTACTACTGAGGAACAAGTGTTCCAGCAGTTAAAAATGGCTTTTACCCAAGCCCCAGCTTTAGCTCTCCCAGATGTTACCAAGTCATTTTATTTGTTTGTTCATGAACAGCGGGTAATTGCGAAGGTAGTTCTTACCCAGACCTTAGGACCCTGGAGGCAACCTATGGCTTACTTGTCAAAAAGGCTGGATCCAGTGGCTTCTGGTTGGCCATCCTGTCTTCAAGCCATCACCGCTACTGCTATACTGGTTAAGGAGGCAGACAAGCTGACTTTTGGCTAAAACTTGGCCTTAACAGTTCCCCATACTGTAAAGACATTGCTCTGGGGAGCCTCTGACCACTGGATGTCAAATGAAGACTTTAGCCCTTCTAGAGGCTATATAGCTCCCCAAAGAAATAGCCATGATACATTGCAGGGGACACCAAAAATCGGACACTCCAGAGATGACAGGAAATCGCCTAGCTGATAGAGCAACACATGAAGCAAGAGAACTCCGAGTTGAACCCCTCACTATTCTGCTAACTAAAACTTTTCTAGTTCTCTCACTTCCAAAACAGCCTGTCTACACCTAAGAGGAAAAGAAACAAGGTGCCTTAGCAGGAGCACACAAAGACCCCTCAGAATGATGAATAACCAAGGACTCTAAAATCATCCTCCCAGCCACCCGTGGACTATACACCTGGAGTTACTAAATTGACTGAGATGATAAACCAGTATTACTATATTCAGGACTTAAGAAGCCTCACTGCCACAGTTGCTGCACTGTGTCCAGCTTATGTGCAAGTAAATGCCAAACAAGGACCAAGACCACTAAATGGCATCAGGGCCCAGGGACTAAGCCCCGGAGAAACATGGGAAGTAGACTTTACTGAGGTAAAAACGCCTCATCCTGATTATCAATACCTGCTGGTTTTTATAAACACTTTTTCTGGATGGGTAGAAAGCTTTGCCACAAAAAAATGAAACCACACTTATGGTTACAAGGTTTTTGTTAAATAAAATTATTCCTAGGTTTAAGCTTCCCCTCTCTATGGTAAATGAGAAAGTATAATGCCAGTTGTCCTTTCATGGCTAGAAGTGGAAATCCCTCAACTTATAATTTTTGAAATAGACTTTGCTACTTGCCTTAAAAATCTGATTGTGCAATGTACATGGTATGAGAGCCTCTGGCTTAGCCTTCTCATCTGTAGGGTTCTATAAATCATTTCTAACTATTTAATGCCCCAAACAACTTAGGGATAGAATAAAAAATGTTGATATAAATTATTAGTTTAGTTTCCTTTTTTCTTTATTTCCTTTATTCTTTTGTGCTTTTTCTTTCCTTTTCAGCTTTCATCACATCTCCAATATCCATGTTGTAATCTCTGTGTCTGCTGATTTTTGCATCTCTGCCTATTTTCTCTCTCTTCTTGCTCAATGACACTTGGGAAATTTTTTTATTCCATTCTCTAAGTAGTCTATAGTTTCCTCCCACTCCAAACCCCTTGAGAGTTCATATTTTGAAAGAAGTTCAGAGGCCCAGAAGATGGGCTAAATGGGTTTCCAACAGGGTTGATTAAGAAACCAATCAGATCTATAAAGTCTTCTTTGTGATGTCAAGAAGAATGAGCTTGATCCAGAATTGTGCTATCAATACAGCAGCCACTAGTCATATGTGAACATTGATTATTTGACATGTGGCTAGTGCCATATGTTGAAATAATATTTTGACTATGTTTGGTAATATAAATTTTAACAATAATTTTAATGGTTCATTTTTACATTTTAGAATATGACTTGCATTATATTCCTTTTGAATAGTGCTGATCCAGAAGCACAAGGCAGGGGAAGGAAGACTGATGCTTTAAAAACAATAGCATGACCCCTCTGTATTTTAGAAGTGACTGTCTAGCAGCGTGTAGGCTACAGAAAACAAGGGTATAATCTGAGGGTAGGGAGAGCAGTTAGAAGATTACTGTGATGGCCTAGGAAAAAAAATATTTTTGTATTCAATACACAAAAGTTGTATTTCTATTTGACAAAATCTCCACTTGCTACATTATTGGTTGAGAAGAAAAATACAAATAAAACAAACAATAAGCTATCCAAAAATATCTGTGTAAATTTGCTTTTGAAAGTAGATATCCATTTTTACATATGTATACACAAACATATTAAATCTCATTCTTGACCATATTTAAGATCAGCTCTAGACTAACACAGCCCAGGAGAACACGTTCTTCTGTGAATTGACACAAAGAAGTCATTTGGGGCAGGTAAAAAGAACTTGTATCTTCAGGCTTGGCTTTGCTACTTAACAACTGTGTTTCCCCGGG
Organism: Tarsius wallacei; assembly: GCA_963574415.1. NCBI lineage: Eukaryota > Metazoa > Chordata > Mammalia > Primates > Tarsiidae > Tarsius > Tarsius wallacei. Next base: position 10,189 of record CAUYQG010096261.1, read on the forward strand.
CAGGTGGACAAAACTCTCTGAGTCACACTGTCTTTATGAACAAAATTAACTAAACCTTCCATGGTATCAATAGGAGATTGAATGCAAAAACTTCAAGCATATGGAAACCTTAATTGTGATATAAAATTGTGGTTTGTCTCTGCCAAAACTCATGTTGAAATTTGATTACAAAGGGGCAGTGCTGGGAGATGGGGCGTAGTGAAAAGTGTTTGGGTTATGGCTGCACATCCCTCAAGAATAGATTAATGCCATTTCTGGATAATGAGTTCCCTCTTTGGAAATACTGGATTAGTTATCAGGAGAGTGAGTTGTTCCTTCTCCTTTTTGATCTCTTTGCAAATGCCTGCTACCCTTTCTGCTTTCTGCCATGGTTTGCTGTAGTACCAGATCCTCACCACATGGGCTGCAGGATAACAGTCATCTGAAATTCTAAAATTGTGAGCCAAATAAACTTCTTGTCTTTACAAGTTACTCTGTCTCAGATATTCTATTATAACAACACAAAACAGACAAAGACAGGTATGTTTGCTATTCTATTCCATAACATAAACCATCTTCATGCGTAACAGGAGAGATTTTACTATAGTTACACTTCTGGGGTCTGGGTAAGCTACACCCCTTCACAATCGGCAGGATGGTTGCTCTGGAAGATGTGCAAAATAATTTTTTTATCCATTTACCAGTTGATGGACATTTGTTTTTATCCCTTCTTGGGGTTATCAAGACTAAAGCTGCTGTCTCAGGCTGTTCTGTGCAGCTATAAGAGATTGCCACAGACTGGGTAATACATAAACAATAGAAAGTTTGACTCATGGTTCTATAGGTTATGAAGTACAAGACCAAGGGGCTGCATCTGGTGAGGGCATTCTTGCTGTATCCTAACAGGACAGGATGCATCACATGGCATTAGAAGGCAGGAGAGAGCAAGAGAGGGCCGAACTTATTTCATAATAAACCCACTCCTGCAATAAGGACATTAGTCCAATCATGAGGACACATCTCTCATGACCTGTGTAGCTGAAATTCCCAATACTGTTGCACTGGGGACTAAATTTCTAATATATTAACTTTCATGGATACATTAATCATAACATCTGCTACAACACTCATGTAAAAGTCTTTTTGTGGACATATGCTTATGTATTTTGAGCAAACACCTAAGTGTAGAATTGCTGGTTAATATGAAATGTTTAACTTTATTGGAAACTGACAAACTGTTTTCCAAAGTGGTTATAAATTCTATACTCCCGCTAGCAGTTTATGAAAGTTTCAAGTGCTCCACATCTTAGGTATGGGCCAAAAATTATTTATTATAAATTGTTGATGTAGTCTTATTTTTTTCTTTCTCTTTTTGTTCCTATTTGTGCTTTCTCTCTCTTTTCTCTTTCATCACACTTCTCATCAGTCTTATTTGTGATGTCAAGAAGAATAAACTTGATTTAGAATTGTAGTATCTCTACCACCTAATCTCTGTAAGAATGGCCATCATTAATAAAATAAACAACAACAGATGCTGGTGAGGATGTGGAGAAAAAGGAATGCTTCTACACTGCTGGTAGAAATGCAAACTAGTGCAACCTCTTGGGAAGACACGGTGGCGATTTCTGAAAGAACGAGAAATTGACCTTCCATATGACCCAGCAATTCCCCTATTGGGAATATACCCAGAGGAACTCAAATTATTCTACAGAAAAGATACCTGCACACATATGTTTGCTGCAACTCTATTCACAATAGCAAAAACATGGAACCAGCCATGTTGCCCATTGAAGCTGGACTGGATTAAAAAATGTGGTACATATACACAATGAAATATTATGCGGCCATAAAGAAGGACAAATATATGAACTTTGCAGCAACTTGGATGGATCTGGAGTTGGTCATACGCAGTGATTTATCACAGAAACAAAGAACAGAGTCCATATGTTCTCACTCATAAGCGGAACTTGAACAATTACAATGCTATAAGAAAGCGATTGACAGTAGTGGGAAACTGTCAGTGGGGGTTGGGGGATAGGATTGGCAGTTGAGGGAAACTGCTAGGGGAGGGAGGGGCATACCTCATCAACAAGGGTACCTGAATGATCAATGTTTATATACCTAACCCTGAATTGTACCACACATCTTTATATTAAAAATTAAAAAAATAAAATTTTTGAAAATAAAAAAAATACAAGAATTGTAGTATCTAATAAAGCAGCCTATGGCCACAAGTAGCCAATGATTACTCTATGTGGCCAGTGTCACATATAGAAATAATAATATTTGGGTGTTTGATTATATAAATTTTTAAATTTCACAAGTTCCCTTTTACACTTTTTCTCTTTTTTTAAACGAATTACTTTTTTATTATAAAGATGTGGGGTACAGTTCAGGGTTAGGCATACAAATATTGATTATGCAGGCACCCTTGTTGATGAGGTATGTCCCTCCCTCCCCTAGCAGTTTCCCTCAACTGCCAGTCTCACCTCCCCTCCCCTGTCAGTTTCCCACTATTGCCAATCCCTTTCTTAAAGAAACAAACTTGATAACCTAAATGTATTGGAGGACTTTCTGACATCACACAGTCTCCCCAGGTTGAAACAGGAATACATTGAGACACTAAATAGACCAATAACAACCCAGGAAATTGACTCTGTCATATGAAAACTTCCTACAAAAGAAAGCCCTGGACTGGATGGCTTACCAGCAGAATTCTACATTTTAAAAACTGTAGCTTGCATTATATTCCATTTGAACAGCGCTGATCTAGAAAACACAAGGTGGGAGAAGAAACGCTGACATTTTAAGAACAATAGCATGACAGTTCTGCATTTTATTTTATTTTTTAATAGCCTTTTTTATTTATACAAATGTATGGGTACATCTGAAATTTTATTACATGTACATAATGAATAGTGATCAAGTCTTTATATTTTGGGTGTCCATCTCCTGAGTATTACATTTTCTAAAAGTATGGTTACAATGCTCTGCTATCAAACATTAAATTTATTCTATCTTACTTTATGATTACATTATTGAACCTACTTCTGTTCACCCTCTGTTCTCCCCTCCACTCACCCTTTCCAATCTCTGTTATATATTTTTCCACTCTTTATCTCCATGTGATCAATTTTTAACTACCACATATACATGAGAAAATGCACTATTTGTCTTTTTGTGCTGGCTGATTTTACTTAAAACAATGACCTCGATTACCATCCATGTTGCTGTAAGTGACATGATATCATTTTTACGGATAGACAGTATTCCATTATGAATATATCATTTTTTCTTAATACATTTATCTGTTGATGAACACTTAGGTTGACTCCATATCTTTGCTGTTGTGAATAGTGCTGTAGTAAACATGCAAGTACAGGTATCCCTTTAACACATTGATTTACTTTCTTTGGGTAGACACACAATATTGGGATTCCTAAATGAAACAATAATTCTATTTTTTTTTTTAGAAATCTCCATACTTTTTTCCATAGTGATTGTACTAGTTTACACTCCCACCAACAGTGTATAAGAGTTTCCTTTTCACTACATCTTCACCAACTTTTATTTTTTAGTAATAACCATAATAACTGACATAAAAGATCATGTGGTTTTGATTTGCATTTCCCAGATTACTAATATTGAACATTTTTTTGTATACCTATTGGCTGTTTGTATGTCTTCTTTTTCTTTTCTTTTCTTTTTTTTTTTTTTTTTTTGAGTTGGAGTCTCACTCTGTCACCCAGACTGGAGTGCAGTGGCCGCTCCCTGCCTCTGCAGCCTCGACTGTTGGGCTCCGGCTATCCTTCCGCCTCAGCCTTCCAAGTAGCTGGAACTACAGGTGTGCCTACCACACCCGGCTAATTTTTTTGATTTATTGTAGAGATGAAGTCTCCCCAAGTTGCCCAGGCAGGTCTCGAACCCGCGGGCTCAGGCAATCCATTCACCTCAGCCTCCCAAAGAGCGGGATTATAGGCTGAGCCACCAAGCCCGGCTTTGTATGTCTTCTTTTGCGAAAAATCTGTTCATGTTCTTTGCTCACTTTTTAATGAGATTATTTGTTTTTGTTGTTGGAGCTATGCTGTTTGAATGTCTTACATATTTTAAATATTAGTCTCATTTAAGATAGTTTCCAAATATTTTATGCTAATCAACAGATTGTCCCTTCACTCTGTTGATTATTTCTTTTGCTGTGCAGGTTTTAATTAAGTTCAATTTGTCTATTTTTGTTTTTGTTGCCTGTGCTTTTGATGTTAGTCATACAATTGTTGCCTTGACCTATCTCCAGGAGAGCTTTCCCTAGGTAATTCTAGTATTTTTATAGTTTTGGGCCTTACGTTTAAAAGTCTTTAATCCCTTTTGAGTCACTTTTTTATGGTGAAAGAGAGGAGTCCAGTTTTATTCTTCTACATGTGATTACTTAATTTTTCCAGCACCATTTATGGAAGACAGTGTCCCCTCCCCTTTCTCATCCACTTTGCTGAGGATCAGTTGGTCCTAATTATGTGGCTTTATTTCTTGGTTCTCTATTCTTTTCCATTAGTCAATGTGTCTATTTTTACACCAATTCCATGCTCTTTTGGTTATTACATCTTTGTAATATATTTTAAAGTAAGGTAATATGATACCTATAACTTTTTTCTTTGAACTCAGGATGGCTTGGCTCTTTAGGCCCTTTTTTGGTTCCATATAAATTTTAGGATTTTTTTTTCTAATTCTGTGAACAATTGTGTTGCTATTTTGGGAGGGATTGCATTTAATCTGTAGAATGCTTAGAACAATATGATCATTTTAATGATATCGATTCTTCTAATACATGAGCATAGTATGTTTTTCTTTTTTTTTAAATTGTGGGGTACAGTTAAGGGTTAGGTATACAAATATGTATTGTGCAGGTTCTTTGTTGATGAGGTGTGTCCCCCATCCCCAGACAGATATTGACTACTGTTAATCCCACCTCCCTTCCCCTCCCTGACCCCCCCATAGTTTTCCGCCACTGTCAATCCTTTTCCTATAGTACCCCACAATTTTAAAATAAAAAATATGTTAAAAAAAGAAAAAGACAAAACAGGTGACTTCAGGGGAGGTCTTCTCCACCCTGGAAAAGTTGGCCTACCTGGTATCCCTTGAAACCTCAGACCTTTGAGGTACTCCTCTCCAGACTGCCACCCCAAGGTGAAGCATGTCTTTTCCACCTTAGAGGAGTGGGGTGTAAGACCCTGAAACCTCTGGCTTTTGGGGAGACCTCTCTGCCTGCAAAACTAATGCTCTGGGCTTGCACACCTCCCATATGTCTGGTGGGGCCCCATATAGTCTGCCTCCTCAAGTGTCTCTGACAACCTGTTTTATCTATGGGCCTGACCAGTGCTTCACCCTTCCCTCTATCATACACCCCTCTGTTTCTCATTACATAGATCTCATTGAATTTTTTCCCTAGCTTTGCAAAAGGGTGAGTTCTGCCCACCCACTTAAAGAGGGAGGACAGCTCTTTCCTGCATCCCCTCATGTCAGCACACATGACAATAACTGTGGATTAAGTCCAACTGGGTCTCTTTCCTTTAAAATGGCACCACATAAAGAAGTTTCCTACACTACAAAAGGTCAAGTTCTGTAGCCAAATTATTAACAAGGAGATATTTCTCTATTAAATTAGCTATTCAGATAATAGAAAAATCTCATGGATGAGAACACAAATGGCAAAAAGAAATTTAAAACAGAGGAAAAACCTAAGTTATCAGGCAGTCTCCTGAGACAATTGCCAAAGTAACCATTAAAATGGGAACCCCTGGTGGCTCGGCCTGAGGTTGACTGTGCCTTTCAAGTCCGATGCCTTCAGAACAATTGTCCTGGACTAG
>CAUYQG010096262.1:0-13794 GCA_963574415.1 Tarsius wallacei
GGTGGTGCATGCCTGTAGTCCCAGCTCCTCAATCTGAGTGAAAAATTTGAGCCCAGGAAATCAAGGCTGTAGTGAGCAGCAAACTGTGATTGTGCCACTGCATACTGTACTCCAGCCAGGGTGACTCTGACCCAAAAAAAAGAAAAAGAAAAGAAAAGAAAAAAACCAGTACTAAGCTTAAGTTTTAATACAGTATGCATTAAAATTATTTTACCTTGGCTGGGCATGGTGGCAAGCCAGTAATCCCAGCACTTTGAGAGGCCAAAGCAAGAGGATTGCCTGAGCCCAGGGGTTCGAGACCAGCCTGGGCAACTTGGCGAGACTTCATCTCTTAAAATAAATTTAAAAATTAGCCAGCATGGTAGTGCACACCTGTGTTACCAGCTACTTGGAAGGTTGAGGTGGAAGGATCGCCCGAGCCCAGCAGGTCAAGGGTGCAGTGACCGTGAGTATGCCATGCACTCCAGCCTTGGGTGACAGAGTAAGACTCCAACTCAAAAACATACATTACATACATACATAAAAATAATTTTACCTAAAGATATATCTGGTAAAATGAAGTTTTACATGAAAAAAATCAAAAGAAAAATACTAAAATACAATTATTAAAATTGAGAAGCAATGAAGCAGATCCTAAAAATTAATACTTCTTTTGCTGATTAGCAATTCTATTAATGTACACCAAAGAAATTGTCAAGTTTAATGGCTAAAGGTCACAAATCTATTTTTATATTATACTTATGTAATGTATAGACTGTTATTGTTACTCATTGCTTTGGATATCTGGATATTTGTTTCATCATTTAGCACCAGTTCACTACTTTATATCCCCTTCCTGCCCACACAAATTCCAACCAATCTTGTAACACCATCTGGTAACATACATAAAAAGCAATAAGCACTAAACCTCCATAAGAGCTTCAAAAAGAAATATAGGTTAAAAACTGAAAGTATGCTGATGAAAAGTTGCCAGTTTTAGTTCTAAAAGTAGTTAAGTAATAATTACCTAGTTTTCAAACATAAATTGGAAATGAAAGAAAAGCGAAGTAAACATTAAATTTAAAAATTTAACTTACTCTTAATCATTGGTGATCAAAGAATTCAAATTAAAATGACGATGAAATAATGTTTTTCACCTGTTATCAAATCATTCTTAAATAATAAAATATCCAATTGCTAGCACAGTTACAACGAATGTGGGCATTCCCCTACACTTCTAGTGAAAGGTACACTAGTATAGTTTTTTGGCGAGAAATATATTACTTATGTATCACACAGTTTTAAAATACCCTTTAGTCAAATAATTCCACCTCTAATATTTAACAATTAAAAAGGCAGAGATGTAAACATAAATAATGAATACATTTCATAATCATGGAAAAATGTGAAGACACACTAAAGGAAAAGCAAAATGATTATGGTTCATCCTTATAATGAATTAGTAAGAAGTCAATAAAATCAGGTACTTCAGAATACTTAATGATTTTGTTGAGTAAATGGGGACAGATAAAAGACAGGAAGCAGGTTTAAATGATCACATACATGTACAAAAGAACCATGAAATAGTAGTTGTGGTTATTCCTAATTCACCACTTAAGAATGATTTTCTTTCTTCTTTCAATACACATGTGTTTCTTACACTAAATCAAATTCTAAAAACTGCAAATTGAAAGTATGTTGATGAAAAGTTGCCAGTTTTAGTTCTAAAATTCTACAAATTCTCTAGAGCAGCTCCTATTATATACAGGTCTTTCTAGCTAAAATAGCTTAAACTAAAGCATATCTTATTACTAAACAAAACCCCTTTACTGATGCGCTTTATAAAACAAACCAAAACAAAACCCTTAAGGATAAACTTCTTGATTACACAACCAACGAAGGTATACAAAGTGCCAATATGTATATTAAAAGATTCCACATATGTTATTGACTACATTGCTTTACACATGAAATAGAAACACTTAAAATTTACCTGCATTGCACTTTTCCCCAGTTTCACCACCTCAAATAATGTGACAGGCTCCCCTTCACCATTCTGTTGAGGATGCCCATTAGCTCTTCCACGGCCTGTTCCTCTAACTCCAGCTTCAATTCTGCTCTTCTCACCTGGAGATTTTCGAGGTTTCTTATTTGTAGACTGAATAAAAAGATAAGGAAATATAGCATTTAATGCAGACTTACTATGCTTTACACAAAATAATCTTAAATTATGTTTGATCCTGTGAGAGTCACTGGGCACTACTAGAGAGAAGAAATATAATCCTTAACCAAAATAAACTACAATTTATTCTCAGTGATTAAAAAAAATTGCAAACAGGCCAGGTGCGGTGGCTCACACCTATAATCCCAGCACTTTGGGAGGCGGAGGCGAGAAGATTGCCTGAGCCCACAGATTAGAGATCAGCCCGGGCAACTTGGCAAGACCGTATCTCTACAATAAATCAAAAATCAGCCAGATGGGGTAGCGCATGCCTATAGTTCCAGCTACTTGGAAGGCTGAGGCAGAAGAATCCCCTACGGTGAGCGTGCCACTGCACTCCAGTCTGGGCAACAGAGACTCCAACTCAAGGAGAAAAAAAACCAAAAAAACTGCAAACAGCAAAACATAAGTTCATATATGTTTTTAAAAACTGATCTAGTATTTTGTACACGAACAATGCCAATGTTTAACATTTCACCGCACCCCCTCTTGACATTTCCTTCTTCACATATTCCTCAATATTCTGCTACTTCCTCAGAAACACCATTCAATAAAACATTGCTGGGAAATGCTATATATTCCACTTCTCCCTCTACTGACATGCTGAAGTATTTCTTAGTCATACAATAAAAATATGAGGGGAATCCAAAAAGACCCGGAATTTATTTTTTAAATTGTGTATTTATTCTTACATGCTTAAACTTTAGTCACCTTCCAAGTATTCTCCACTCAATGCAATACAATGAGACACTTTTTCCACTGCCCCAGTTTTTGAACTTGTCAATTTTCATGCCTTTAGTGTTTGTGCCACTTTTTTTGCACCTCTCCCACATCAGTGAAACCTTTCCCTTTGAGGACTTTTTCCACCGGGGAAACAAAAGTCACTCTGAGCAAGATTAGGTGACTACAAAGGGTGGGGCACAGGAGTCATGCTGGTTTTGGTCAAGAGTTACTGAATAATCAGTGTGGTGTGGGCAGGTATGCTTGCAAATAACCCACTGCGAAAACACAATGGACAAACACAATGAAAGAATCTCCAAAAAAAATTCACTGACGCTGAACACAGCTCACAACAAAGCTAACTGGGTACACTGATGCCGATGGATTCCTCGAACACTTCCTTGACCTGTACTACACCAGGGACCTCAAGCCTGTACTGCCAGGGGCCTGTTCACCAAAAGATAATTTCCTTTTCTGGGGGAGTCCCCCCTCATACACTGAACATATCTGGAACCATTTTAGGTAAGGGAAATATAAAAATAAACAAAACAGGCAAATATTCCTGCCCTGGTGAGTTTACATTCTTCAATTAACAGACCATCCTGTGCCACCAAGTTGTTTTTAAAGTTAATACTAGCAATAACCTCAAATTGTAGAACCAAGGGTAATTTGAAAAAAACTGCTTTTCAGTCACTGTATGTATTCTCCTTAATTTCATTCACACACACACACACACACATATAAACTCATCTGATAGTTGCTGTTTCACCAAACTCACCAATGACGCCAATGAGAATACAGCAGCGTTTCTAAAAAGTCTCTTCACATGCCACATGCTGTTCTTCCTTTCCTTTCAGATATCTTGCCCCTCTCTGTATTTACCTGTTGTTGTTACCCAAAGGTTTCTCCTAAGCATCTTTTCTTCTCAATCCTTATACCCTCTTTTGAGTAATATAACTCATTCTTATTATAGTCATGTTCCAATTACCAACTTATTATCCCTCACCTCCAAATTCACCTGTATTTGCCCTACTTTGTGATACTGGAGCTAGGACCTGTGAGATCTCTCTTTTGCCATCTGTTACAGTCCTAGGCTTTTTAAGTAGAGGGTTCTGGAGGAATACTATAAGGCACAGCGTGGAGGGACTTCTCTTCCTGGTTCCAGTACCTGCTCCCTGTATTTGTTATTATTGTGCTTCTCACAGTACAGTACTCTTTTCATTCCCGTTAGTACTTAATGGCCCTATAACCATTTTGTATGTGCGTAAATTAATACATAATGAGTCAATGGCTTAATTTTTAAATAGATTTTACTTGTTAGAGGTTAGGACTTACATAAAAATTGTGAAGATAGTACAAAGAATTCCCATATACTTCCCTTCTAGTTACCTCTATTATTAACATCTTACATTAGTATAGTCCCCTTGTTAGAATTAATGAAACAATACTGATAAACTAACAACATTCCACATTTTATTCAACATTTTTTATTTTTTGTCTAATGATATTATTCTGCTGTAGGAGCCCATCCAGGATACAATATGACATTTAGTCTTCAAGCCTCCCTAGACCTCCACTGTAAAACTACTTTTCTTCCCCCTTTCCATACTGTACCCTTTGGAAGAAAGTCACTACAAAAGCCCAGAATTAAGGAATACTACAAACCATAGTATGGTTCCACCTCCTTTACACCAATTATCTGGATACTTCCACAAGGGAGATTTGTCTATTCTCATTTATTTATTCAATCACCTATATCAATATGGACTCATTAACATTTATTTTATACTTGTAGCCGTAATTCAAAACTATTTTATTTTATTATTCAGATTGCTCCAGCTCTGGCCACTGCAAGCTATTTCACCTGTCTCCTGACTCCATATAACATAAACCCATCACTGTGTGTGGGTTTTTCGTTACTTTTTTTAGCACTTGGCTACTTAAAGCCACTAAAAGATACTCCAGGCTCACCATGGATATTCCCTGCCTCAGTTCTAGAATCAACCAATATTATAAGAAAACTGGACTCCTTTTATTAGACAATAAATCAAAGATGAAGATCTGGACACTAAGTTTCGCTCATTATTACTAGGGTACAATTGTTTTTAGGCTCTTAAGTAGACAGAATAAGAAACCATACATCCCATATGTTACACATAACAAAATTCACTCTTCATTCTGTAAAGTTCTATGGGTTTTCATAAACATAAGATGTCACATATGCACAATTATGGTATCATAAAGAGTTTAACTACATTGCCCATTGAACCTTCCTCTGGCAACTATGAGTTTTTATTTTTTTAATCATCACCACAGGTTTGTTTTTTCCAGATATTCATATACAGGTTGCATATCCCTTATCTGAAATGCTTGGGACCGGAAGCGTGTCAGACTTTAGATTTTTCCAATTTTCTGAATACTTGCATATACATAAGGAGGTATCTTGAGGATGGGACTTAAGTCTAAACATAAAACGCATTTATGTTTCATATATACCTTACACATACAGCCTGAAAGTAATATTTTTAATAACTTTGTGCATTAAACAAAGTTTTGCCTGTGTTTGACTACAACCCATCACATGAGGTCAGGTGTGAACTTTTCCATATAGCTACATGTTGGCACGCAAAAAGATTTGGACTTAGGAGCATTTCAGATTTCAGATTCACAGATTACAGTTGCTCAACCTGTAAACAGAATCATAAAATATGTAGCCTTTTCAGACTAGCATCTTTCATGGGAAAAATATGCATTTCAGATGTCTTTTGGTGGATATGAATAGGTCTTCTGGTTGTTGTTGTTAAATAATATTCCATTGTATGGCTGTGCCACATTTTGTTATCCATTTACCTAATGATGGGTGTTTTGATAATCACTATTTAGTAATTATCAATAAAGATGCTATAACCATTCACGGGCAAGATTCCATGTGGACATAAGTCTAAAATACGTTGTGCGTGTACATAGCAGCATGGTTACTGGAACTTTGGGTAAGACTATGTTTAGCTTTGTATGAAACTGCCAAACTGTCTTCCAAAGTGACTGTATCATTTTGCATTTCTACCAACAATGGATGTGAGCTCTTGTTGTTTCACATACTTGCCAGGAAACTGGTATTGTCAGGTTTTAAATTTTTAGACACTCTAGCATGTATACAGTGGAAACTCTATTGTCTTAATTTGCAATTCCAAAATAACAAATGATTTAGGACTTAAATAAGTAATAATTATTTACTGTAAATTTTCTCCATTTGAATTACTGGCAACAATGCTTTTCCCCAAATAGACCTTACTGATTCTCTAAACCTGCATTATCCAACATGGTAGCCATTAGCCATGGATTTTTAAAAAAACTAATAGTGGCTGGGCTTGGTGGCACAGTCTGTAATCCCCGCACTTTGGGAGGCCAAGGTGAGTGGACTGCCTGAGCCCGTGGGTTCGAGACCTACCTGGGCAACCTGGCGAGACCTCGTCTCCACAACAAATCAAAAACCAGCCAGGTGTGGTAGCACACACCTGTAGTTCCAGCTACTTGGAAGGCTGAAGCGGAAGGATCGCCGGAGTCCAGCCGGTAGAGGCTGCAGTGGCCGGGAACGTGCCCACTGTACTCCAGTCTGGATGACAGAGTGAGACTCCGACTCAAAACAAAAAACAAAAACAAAAAAACCTAATAGTATTTCAGATTTTTCAATATCCTGATACAATTTTGTCAATTGGGTGAAAGAGAAAAATGGGTTCTTTATATCCCATAAACAATAGTACAAATGAAATGCCCAGGATCTGTAGGGTGAGTGATACAGAAATTAAGAGTTCACTGCTATACCAAATTCAAGACACAAAGTAAGAAAAATAGATGCTAATGAATATATGCAGAAAAATAAGCCTCAACTACCTGAACAAAGCCTGTTGCAACTTATTAAGTAACAATTTTCATGGAAAATATGTAACATACACTTAGAAAGTCATAAAGCTATAAACAACTTCTACTGTACCTTTGTGAAAATGATGCAATCTAACCTCAGAGACAGCAATCTTTAGGAAAACTGCTTTACTGCAGGTATGTACCTACAGTTATGATAAAGTGTCCTAAGTAAAAGTTAGCACTGATGAAAATTAACTATCCAAAATTACTCTATTGAAAAAGCTCTAGATAGGTTAAGATGCAGTCTGAACATGCAATGACTTTTCAAAAATTTTAAGAAACAAAGATATATTAACACTCATTACCTTTGTGACTTATCTAACATCATTAATAAGTTGTGAATGTGAAATAATATCCTTTTTCAAATGAGGTACATTAACATATTTTGGGATAGCATAATGCTGTATTTTTGCATATATGCAATTAAAAGATAAAGAGATAAACACAAATAATTGCAATATAAAATAATAAACTACAGTTTATAAAAATACCTTTCATACTTTGGTTTCAGATAAGTGCTAGTAAGGTTCTAAGAAGAAAAAAGGTTACTTCCAGTACTGAAAACCAGACTAAATTTTACCAAAAAATGGACTGCAAGTCGGGACTCAATGACTTTGTAAAGTTGATGAGATTAGCATAGGAAAGGCTGAGAAAGCAAGGATTCCACGAAAAAAAAAAAAATACAAGGAGCAAAGGTATGGAAGTAGGAAAGAAAAGCCATATACAGTAGGATAACACAGATACATCTGACTGACAGAAAGGCTATGAACAGGAAAATGTAAGAAAGTATTAGGTTGTAAGTCAGGTTAGTAGAAAATAACTCACAAAAGAAAGGCACTGTCTGCTTTCCAAACAAGTGGAAACATATCAACCTGGCAATATTAAAAAGTATGAAACCGAAAAGGAGAATGGCTAAAGGTAGGAAGCTACTGTAGATACCAATAAAGAGCCCTAAAGACAGAAACTTGGCAAATGTAAAACAAGGGACAGACACTGAAGACCCTGTGAAATTAAACATAAAAATAATAAGATCTGAAATTTCAATAGATACAGCAGAGAGGAAAAGAGACTTGGTGATAAGGAAATTTAATGATGACTTAGGTTTTAATTTTGTGTTCCTAGGAGACCTGTAGTAACCTGTAACAAAATTAAGGAAGTCAGAACAAAAAACTAGTTAGTAGGAAAAAATGCTAAATGAGAAATTTAAAAAATAAAACAATAAAGATGGTTTTTAAAGGAAGAGGAGATATAAGTCCAACTGATGCATTTCCAAGAGTGATCACAAAAGTATGCAGACATAAGCTGCAAAAATAATTTCATAAAGGTTTTTGTTTTCTAGAAAAATAAAAGCAGGAAAAGATAAATAGGGCTAGATATGTGGCTCATGCCTGTGTTGGGATTACAGAAGGCAAAAGAACCACTTGAAGCCCAGAGTTTGAGCCCAGCCTGGGCAAGAAAGCAAGACTTTGTCTCTACAAAATAAAAACTAAAAACTTAGTCAAGTATGGTGACATGTGCCTGTAGTCCCTGCTGCTTGGGAGGCTGAGGCAAGAGGGCTGCCTGAGCCCAAGAGTTTGAGGCTGCAGTAAGCTATGACCGAACCACTGCACTCAAGTGTGAACGACAGAGCAAAATTGTTTCTTTAAAAAAAAAATTAAATTAAATAGTAGGCAATTCATAAAATACGTATGATGAATATTTTACAAAGTACTTGAACTTTCACCACTTAAAAATTAGTAGACTTAAACATTATAAGCAAAGGTAGATGGGCAATACCATACATTTTGCTGTGTGAAAAGCAAACCAATATTACACGCCAAAAGCTTTCAATACAACATACTTTTTGACTAACCAAATCTACTTTTGGGAACTGATTTTTTCTTCTTTTTTTTTTTTTTTAGTTGGAATCTTACTCCGTCACCCGGGCTGGAGCGCAGTGACACACTCACGGTCATCCCAGCATCAACCTGCTGGGCTCTGGCGATCCTTCCGCCTCAGCCTTCAAAGTAGCTGAACTACAAGCATGTGCTACCACACCCGGATAATTTTTATTTTATTTATTGTAGAGACGAGGTCTCTCCATGTTGCTCAGGCTGATTTCGAACCCTCAGGCTCAGGCAATCTTCGCCTCAGCCTCTCAAAGTACTGGGATTACAGGCTTGAGCTACTATGCCCAGTCTTGGAATTGATTTTTTAAAAACATTGTCTCTACAGCAAAATGTATTTGCAAAACAGTGTATGTCAGTATGGCTAAGAATTTTTAACATAAATGCTCAACAGGTCAATTAAATAATTATAATACAGAATACTGTCCACCCACCTAAAATGATGTAAAATATTTAAATACTATGAAATTCACAATTTTCTAAATAACATACCAAATGACTTAAAAGACCCAATTTTTACAAATAAAATCACTTGTCAATTTATCCTTCTGATAATCAATGTTAATCTTTTGTTGTGTACTGTCCATCACTTTTCTATGTGCATGGCGAACATTTAAAAATAAAAATTATGTTTTTGTTTACCTGTATTTAGCCTATGCAAAGACAAAAGTTGAATAATGTTGAGAATATAGAAGTGCTACTTCTCACTTGAACAGAACAAAAACAAAAATCCTTAATACAAAGTAAGATAAGACACTAAAGATGGGTAAGGTTAGTGATGTGCTGATCTACATGGTAACTAAAGCAATGTTAAATCTTGGATTGAAGCCTGAGTCAGGACAAAAAATTATTTTATTTTCTTCAGGGCATTATTTGATTAGGACAACTGGCAAAATCTGAGGTTACCAGATATAATTGTGTCAATGTTATTTTACTGGCCTGGCATGTGGCTCACACCTTTAATCCCAGTATTTTGGGAGGTGGAGGTAGAAGCATTGCCTGAGCCCAGGGGTTCAATACAAGCCTGGGCAACTTGGTAAGACCCTGTGTCTACAATAAATCAAAAAAACTAGCTGGGTATGGTGGCTTGTACCTGTATTTCCAGCTACTTGGAAGGCTGAGGTGGAAGGATCATCTGAGCCCAGCAGGTCAAGGCTGCAGTGGCAGTGAGCATGCCACTGAACTCCAGCTTGGGTGACAGAGTGAGACTCTGATTTTAAAAAATAATATTATTATCTTCTTGATTTTCACAACTACAAGAAAAATGTCCTTGATTGAAGGGAAATTCACACTACAGTATTAAGAGTAACATGAAATCATACTTGCAACTTTCTCTAAAATAGTTCAAAACTAATTATAGGTATCTATCTTTATAAGCCCTATATAAAATACATAGCTACATGTATATATGCGTATATACATTTATATATTATACACACACACACACACACACACACACTAAAGGGAGAGAATAAGAGAAAGTAAATGTAGCAAAATGCTAACATTTGAACAATGTACATAAAGGATAGCTAGGAATTCTTTGTAGAATTCTTAGAACCCTTCTGTGTCTGAAATGATCTAAAATAAAAATATTTTTTAAACACTAAGGGGAAAAAAGTGCTGCTTAACAAAATTAAGCACCATTCATTCATTCAATAAACATTTACTGAGTATTTATACTGCAGGTCAGTCACTAGTCAGAAAACACACAGAACAAAATTCCTGCCTTCATGCAGGTTATATTTTAGTTGGGAGAGACAGACATAAGCAAATAAATAAGTAAAATGTATGCTACAATAAATGGCAATAAGTCCTGTGGAAAGAGAAGAAAATACACACACATACACACACACATAAGGGGGAAACAGTTAAGTCCTACTGAGTAGGGGAGAAATTTACAATGTTAAATATCATCTTTTGGGGAGGCCTCTATGAGGAAATGACATTTGAGCAGAAACCACAAGAATAAAGAAAGGGAGTTATGTTGATATCTAGGACAAAAAAAAACAATAACTTTATGAAACAAGGCTCTGAGACAAGGAGAAGCCTGATAGGTTTCAGCAAAGTATATGACGGTGGCATAAACCAGTTTTGGAGTTGAAAAATGACTGATGTGGGAGGCTGAGGTGAGTGGATTGCCTGATCCCGCGGGTTCGAGACCCGCCTGGGCAACTTGGCGAGATCTCACCTCTACAATAAATCAAAAAAAAAAAAAAAAAATTAGCTGGGTGTGGTAGCACGCGCCTGTAGTTCCGGCTACTCGGAAGGCTGAGGCAGAAGGATCGCTGGAGCCCAGCCTGGGCTCCAGAGTGAGATTGTCTGGGCGACAGAGTGAGACTCCAACTCCAAAAAAAAAGATTGATGCAAATAAGTTAAAACGGTATTTGCTAAAGATTGAATACAGATGGAGAAAGAAAGCATCACTGACAACTCCAAGTTTATAGCTGAAGCAACAAGAGGGACTGAAGTTGCCATTAGGGAAAAGAGGTAAACAGGGAGAGTTTGATTTTGTAAACATTTTGGGTCCATTAACTATCTTAATGAAGATGTGTAATGGACATTTGGATATGCATCTGGAGTTCAAAAGTAAGATCCAGGTCAGAGACATAAATCTGGGTGGCATCAGCTTAGTCAAAAGATTGAATGTGATTAATGATTGTAGATAGAGATATGATATCCATTATACATCAATACAAGGTTATAAAGATGATACTATGTTATCATCATAAGGTTATAAATATGATACTATGTAGTGTTTGTTTAGAGATCATTATTTGGGTAGAGAGGTACAATAATAACACATTTTTTTTAGGACAACTGCAAAATAAGGGTGTGTTTTAATGGGGAAAAAGTATCCGAAATAATAGCATACTAAAAAGAAATACTGAGCTGGCCCCTAAAAGTAAGATGCCTCTAAGAATTTAACAATAAGGAAAACAGTATTACTCTTAATAGCAGGTTCTTATACTATAATATTTGTGTTCATTTGATATACAATATTTGTTTTCATAAAATCAGAGATACAAGAAACTCCCTTAAAAAGTAATCAATTTAGCCGGGCTCGGTGGCTCAGCCTGTAATCCCGCGCCTTGGGAGGCTGAGGTGAGTGGAATGCCTGAGCCCGCGGGTTCGAGACCCGCCTGGGCAACTTGGTGAGACCTCATCTCTACAATAAATCAAAAAATTAGCCGGGTGTGGTAGCACGCGCCCGTAGTTCCAGCTACTTGGAAGGCTGAGGCGAAGGATCGCCGGAGCCCAGCAGGTCAAGGCTGCGGTGGCCGGGAGCGGCCACTGCACTCCAGTCTGAGCCACAGAGTGAGACTCCAACTCAAAAAAACAACAACAAAAAACAAACAAACAAACAAAAAGTAATCAATTTTTAAAAATAGGTTAAACTTCCTAAAAAGTAATGGACAGTATTAACATAGCTAAACAGGAAACGTATCAGTCAAAACTTGATATTGCTGAAAATTGAGCTAAGTGACAGAAAATGTCCGATCAATTCTTCAGAACAGGTACCTGGGATAGAACACCAATCTGATCAATCTGACAACTTTATCACTTAAGATTAAGTAACAGCTTGGCATTCTGGCTCTCTTAAGAGAATGAGTATGGTAAAGAGCTAGATTACGATTTCAACTCCTAGCTTTGCCACTTACTTGGTATGTGTCCTTAGGCAAATTACCACTTTTTAACCTTGTTTTTACTCTGTAAACTAAAGAAAAGAACCATTCTATAGCATAGTGGAGGATTAAATTATGCAAAAAGCACCAACCCAATACAAAGCCCAAAGCAGAAACTCAGAAAGTTGTGTTGTGCTGTTTCCATGATCAAGAAACGGGCCTATTTAAGTTAGGTGGGAGTATATAGTTAGCCACGTGAACTAACTGTCATGAACACGGAGACTGAAGTACAAGTAAAGCAAGTCTCTCAAATGCTACTATCCTATCCTAGTTGACATTTTTCAATTCTATAAACACAGCATGAACATGTATTATTTATTTACTAGATTATGTAGCAGCAATTTCACTAAAAATCAAATCTTATTTCCTACCACAAAAGAGCTAAGAGTCTTGGTACACAGACTCATTTTCATCAAGAAAAGCACAACATTATAGGGATTCAGGTATGTGCATATCAAAATTAAATAGGTTCTAAGGAATAATAAAATAGCCTGCTGAGGGGGTGATAAATTCTCTTTAGGGAAAACAATCAAAGCTTTCTTTATGGAGACAGCATTTAATCTGAATCTTCTAAGTGAAGAATTTCAGTTGGGGAGAACAAAGTCAAGTAAGCAATCATGTGGGAAGTTCATTCTCGTACCTTTAAGCAAGTCTAGTCTTATTTACAATTTTGCAGCTATAACCCATGATTCCCAGGACAGTAATGTATCCTGTCTATAGTCTCAGAAAAGTCACATGGTAGTAAGGGGAACTAGAATAGCTCCAGCCTCCAAGTGCAGAACTTTCACTTTTCCCAAAATGTTTTTAAAGAAATACTGTACCACCTAATTTCTTATAAATAAAGAAGTAATGCAAAAGCTATGATAATGCATGTTTTTTCCCTCATCATTTTTTCCTTTCAATAAAAGTGGAGAATAAATACAAGTGTGTATGAAAACGGAAAGACTGCCTTCCATCTTTTTTTTTTTAATGTTAAAAAGTTTACCTTAAATATGAAACTAATAGGAAGAGGCGGGAGGATTGCCTAGCCCAGGGAATCAAGACCAGTCTGGCAACTTGGCGAGATCTTGTCTCTACAATAAACTAAAAAATAGCTGGGTTTGGTGGCTCAGCCTGTAATCCCAGCCCTTTGGGAGGCCAAGGCAAGTGTTGCCTTAGCCCGTGGGTTCGAGACCAGCCCGGGCAACTTGGTGAGACCTCACCTCTACAATAAATCAAAAATTAGCTGGGCATGGTCCTGTGATTCAGGTTACTTGGAAGGCTGAGGTGGAAGGATCACTTGAGGCTAGCAGTTCGAAGCTACAGTGGTCATGAACATGCCACTGCACTCCAGCCTGGGCAACACGATGAGATGCCGACTCAAAAAAAGAAGTAACTAATTAAA
>CAUYQG010096264.1:0-12177 GCA_963574415.1 Tarsius wallacei
TCTTCTTTTAGAAGTAAAAATTTTGAAAATGAGATCATGCCTGTTTTGGCTTGTGTCTTCTTAGCCTTTCTCAGCATATTTGGAGCTATTCTGAGGTTTATGCTCAGAACTTCCCTAAATAGCATGTGGCATACTCTCCCAGGAGCACTTTCTAACTCACCTGAGCATAGGATGAGGTGCCTGGGCCATCTTTTTGGCTGTCCTCATGGAAGCCACGGAAAGGGGAGATCTTTCCTAAGCAGCAGATGAATAGTTTGCTATAGCTGTCCCAGGACAACTCGGGCTGCACTGGAGAAATCAGGAGGTAAAGTTTAGAGAGAGATTGACACATAGATGGAGGACCTTCATTGTGGGTACAAGGAGATCTTTACAGATAAGATAGGCCCAGTAGGAGAGTTCAGTGGGAATGATTTCATTGCTGAGAGGCATTGTAACATGTAGCTTTCAGCAGCTAGAAAGTTTTCATGGTTTCAGGGAGGGTAATGTGTCTTTTGTGGTTATGGTAAAAAGCATTTTCCTCCATTTGCTGACTGATGCTCAGGTATTTACAATATATTATGAGGCTGAATGTTGCAATCTATAGGCACACGAGAAGCTGCTATTGAGCCTGTTATCGGCCTAAACTCTAAATTAATACCAAAAAAAAATCGTAAGAAGAGAAATGTCTCTATTCTTTCTGTTATTGAACCAAGTAGTATATTTAGGCCTGTGATCTTTATCATTATTTATTTATACCCTGGGGCAAGTCGTAGACGTCTATGTTATAAAAAAAAATGTTAGCAGGAATTAATAATAAACAACTATTTATTTATTTATTATTTTAAAGAGGTGGGGTACAAGTCAGGATTGGGTACATAAGTGGTCTATGTTTGGGCCTCCCATTGGCCTTCACTTCTGGGTTAGAATCAGGCACCTTTACTGATTTTATGTGCCACCCCCTACCCCCAGTAGTGTCCTGCTACTGCCAATCCCTTTCTGGTAGTATTATGATAGGTGTTCAGGGTCCACTTATGAGTGAGAACATGTGGTACTCAGTATTTGTTTCTGTGGTAGATAACTGAATATGATAGACTCCAAATCCATCTAAGTTGCTGCAAAGTCCATATATTGGATATCTTTTTCATGACCACCATTAAACTCAATACAGGCTGCAAAATACTTGTAATTAAATTATTTTAAAAATCATAGCACAAAGGTATGTATAGAGAAATCATAGCATGAGACATAAAGGACTCTTTTTTTTTAAGATGTGGTGTACAATTCAGGGTTAGGTATACAAACGTTGATTATGCAGGTACCCTTGTTGATGAAGTGTGACCCTCCCTCCCCTAGCAGTTTCCCTCAACTGCCACTCCTACCTTCACTCTCATGACAGTTTCCCACTACCTCCAATCCCCTTCTCATGGTATTATGATAATTGTTCAAGGTCCGCTTATGAGTGAGAACATATGGTACTCTGTTCTTTGTTTTGGTGATAGATCACTGCGTATGATCGACTCCAAATCCATCTAAGTTGCTGCAAAGTCCATATATTGGATATCTTTTTCATGACCACCATTAAACTCAATACAGGCTGCAAAATACTTTTAAACATGGCTATTTTCAAAAACTGTCATAGGCTTGTTTCACTTAACAAAGAATAATAAACATAAGAGAAGATTGTTCTAATGACTCAAGCCCATTACTTTATGGCTTACAGATACAGCAAAACTCAGTGAATTAGGTAGAATTGCTTTTCCCTACACTAAAAACTTCTAGACTATCATTGCTTCTTTACTTCTTGTGTTTAATTTTAGAATGTTTTTGTCTTTTAAATTTTTCATTAGCTGTAGTTTTTTGATACCGCATTTTAACATCTACTCTTCTTTCCCTCCTCTAAATGCTTCCAAATATTCTGCAATATGAATGCTTGCTAAAAGTATATGTGAAATAAGAGCCAGATGGTTTACAATTATTTAAATACTGTGAAACATGATACAACAAAAATGTGAAAGTTTTAATTAATGTAAATATTACATTTAGGTTAAAAAAGATAATTGCACAAGTTAGATATGAAGATAACTGGCTTGATAACAACTCATGTTTAAAATATAGCTGTAATTGAGTGTGACAACTGTACAAAGTAATGCAGTTAACCAAAAGCTAGAAAAATAATACATTAGGAGACATACATTTTCTAGAATTAGGAAGATGGTATTCTTGTTCTACTCCACATTGGTCACATGAGTTTTGGTTGTTACATTTTAAAACAGACTTACATAAAATTCAAGCATCCAGCCGGGCTCGGTGGCTCAGCCTGTAATCCCGCTCCTTGGGAGGCTGAGGTGAGTGGATTGCCTGAGCCCGCGGGTTCGAGACCCGCCTGGGCAGGCGAAACCTCATCTCTACAATAAATCAAAAAAATCAGCCAGGCGTGGTAGCGCGCGCCTGTAGTTCCAGCTACTCGGAAGGCTGAGGCGGAAGGATCGCCGGAGCCCAGCAGGTCGAGGCTGCGGTGGCCGAAAGCGGCCACTGCACTGCAGTCTGGGCGACGGAGTGAGACGCCAACTCAAAAAAATAAAATAAAATAAAATAAAATTCAAGCATCCAAAGAAAGGCAACCAACATAGTAATAGACTGAAAAGTATGGCTAGTGAAGAATACATGATGAAATCAATGGTGAATATCCTGGGGAAGTGAAAACTTTGATGCTGTAGAAGAGAAGGGAAGAGCATGCTTACCATCTTCATATAGAAAAATGGCTGCCATGTGGAAGAATTGAGGAAGCTAATCATCTGAAAAGAAGAAATAGGAACACTATGTGGAAATTAGGTGGAGGTGGTTTTCAGTTTATAGCATGAAAACTATATATTTTTAAACAATTAGCCAGTCTGCTTTTGGAAGTAGAATTCTTTATCACTGAAGAGGATTGAACTGAGATTGGATTTTATTTACTTTATGAAATGGAAAATAGTCTAAAAAAGTTTGTTGTTATGAAAAAATACATATATAAGAGGTACTAGTTCTGTGAGAATTCTTGGTCAATAGGTTAGCCAGTTACCAAGGTGAAATATGTATTTACATGCCAGAGACAGAACTCTGACTGAGGCTATGGCCTTTGGATTTCTGTTCTTTTAATGCATACACCTGTTTTTGTTCCTGCATTTGTTATTGTTTTCTAATTTACTTGCTGCCCTCTCTTCTTAACTCTCTGTCTCTTTCTGTTTCTCGCTCCATTCTATGTGGTAAGTCATCAGGGGCTTCCATTTTCATTTATATCCTTCAGGGCTAAAGAAAGCACTGAGACTTGAAATAGAGATGATTTCCACCCTAGCTGACCTAGTTCCATTTATTTAACTGTTGGCTACATGACATCACACAATCTTCCAAAGTAGTTTGAGTTTTTAGTTTTCCTTCTCCCATGTAAAATGCTCTAAATAATACTTGTTATCCCTCTGATGTGTGTGTGCGTGTGTGTGCGTGTTTGTGTATGAGAAAGAGAGAAAAAAAAAGAAAGAGAGAGAGACATTAAAAATCAACATCCAAGAGTGTCTTAATTTATGCTGCTATAGCAAAATGCCATGTACTAAGTAGCTTAAACAAAAAATATCTTTTCGAACAGTTCTGGAAAATAGGAAGTCCAAAATCAAGGTGCAGCATATTAAATGTCTGGTGAGGGCCTACTTTCTGGTTTGTAGACAGCTGCCTTTTCTACATTCTCATATGGTCTAGAGAGAGAGGGCCCTTGTCTCTTGTTTTTCTAATGATAGTACATAGCAGAGAGAAAATGAGCCCTGGTCTCTTCCTGTTTTTATAAAGCCATTAATCTCATCAAGATCACACACCTGCATTATCTCATCTAAACCTAATTACCTCCCAAAGGCCCACATCCAAATACTGTCATATTGGAGATCGGGGTTGAAACATATGAATTTTGAGGGGACAAAAATATTAAGTTTGTAGTCATTATTAGTAAAATAACCTTTTAGACATAAGTACAAAATTTGGCAGTTTCAAAAACTTTTGATGAGAAACTCTCCATAGGGGTGTGTGTGTGTGTGTATGTGTGTGTGTGTGTGCGCGCACGCGCACTTGAGGTAAGAGAGAGTAAATTTACCTCATTCATTATTCTCTCTAACATTGCAGAAGCCATCTCCATTAGAAACGCAAGGTATTTTTTTTCTGTTGCCAGAAATATTCTCAAGAGGCAAATGAAGTATCATGCTGGGGGCTGGAAAACAGTCCTATCCTTAGAAGGGTTACTAGCATGCTTTTTTTTTTAAGTTACTCAGGAATAGGTAGACAGGTTTTCTGTCGTGTAACTCCTATAAATGGAGGATAATTACAATGACTTCTAGGGAAGCACTCCATGAACATGATAGTGATAGATTTCTTAAACAGAATCAAAGAAACAAAAACACTGCCCTGACCCAGAGCTTTCTGAAGAACCAAGAATACAGCTATTGGCCCCCTCTGCTGGTGAGCTGCAAAGGGTTGAAGAAGTAATGCCTTGTCGTGGAGTTTAGCATCCAGGCCTTATGTAAAGTTCTGTGAGCAGTCATGAGAATGCTAGGTGGCATTTTGTAGATTTGAGCAACCAAAGATCCACTTGAGTTAAACACGGAAACACAATCTCATACACACCCAGTTCATTCTGGCTTGGACAAAGGTGAATTACGAGAAAAAGAAAATGCCTAAGGTTACATAACTACTACTTTGCAGAGTTGGAATTAAGTTCCCAGGCAGTCTTCCTCCCACAGTCTATAGAACCCCCTTAGTTACTGCTAATGATTAGCTAAATGAGAATTTGAGAGCAAGTTTTTAACCGCAGTGCTAATGTTCTTTCCATTATATTTTATGACACACTGCAGAAGTTTCCTTTTACCAACAAAGAAGTGGAGAGGCCACACTTATAAATGACAATGGTTAAAGGGATTGTATCTTTGTGGAGATAGATTGCTGGAGACTGCAGGCAGCAAAATCTGCTTATAGTGTTAAGTACTCAGAAATACACTATTTGGCCAATGATAAGGCAGTAATACAGTAGCAGAGTCTGTCTGAAGGAGAATTTGAAGGTGGACCTCCTAGTTTGCCATTTGATAAGTGCAAAGAGTAATCATTTGTCACTGCTGGAGGAGGGAGGCTGGAGTTAGCACACCCACTTTACAAATTCGTTTCTCTATGTATCATCTCATAATCACTTGAGTGACTGTTTCCATAGACACCCACACTTCAGTTTTTCAGCTTAACCACATTCGAACAAGAATGCAGGCTTTGGTTGCAGCAGCTGTGAACTGTTTTACCATGTGTCTAACAGACATGGCTTATCTACCTTCCTCTCTGCTTGCAACAGAAGAGGGAAGGCTTCAAAAAATAGTAATGCAACATTACCCGAAAGACCCTTAGGAGTTTCAAAGCTAAACAAATACAGTTTGATCCAAATGAAACAAAGCAAAATCAGACAAGAAAGGAGGAGTGACTTTTTCCTTTTCTTGGCTTTTCGGTGTGGGAGTGGGGAAATGGTGACTGGTGCTTGGCTGTTTCACAAATGCAACAAGAAAGTACAAGCCATTCTTCTCTGTCTGAAACGGAGCTGTAGGTCTCTGGGGACCCAAGGGGAAGGTGGTAGAGTGTGGGAGTCTGTGTGGGCACTGAAAGAAACTTAACAGATAAATTTATGAAATTCACAACCCACATAGCAGTGTTTAATTCTGAGCTTATACTAACAATAATAAAAGAATAACTAAATTAGATATAAATTATTTGCCTGCTGAGATTCTGGAAAAAGAACAGTGTGGCACAACTTTCCATAGAAAGAAAAAAAAAGGATAAGAATCATCTTAAGAATTTACTCTTAAAAATGTAGTAGCAAATTTGTCAATTGGCCTAGGAGTTTCAGGTATAGACATGCCCCCAAAAAGTGCACATATGCACACACTTACACACACATTCTTACATTAAGCCAATGTGCACACTCAGTGCACAAAACACACTCATTTCTACACATCCCACTTGAACACAACATACATACAAATGATCCTCACATTGAGGATTAATTTGAAATTTGATGTAGCCAACAGACAATTATTCTGGGCTTAGATGTAACCGATCACACCGAGTACATGATGAGAAATTCTATAACCTAAAATGATAACAAATATTTATTTCAACTCATGTAATCATCAAGACAAATCTACGAGTTAAGTTCTGTTATTATTGCATTTTATGGATGAGAAAACTGAAGCACAGAGGTGCTGAATGACTTTCCAAAAGTCACACTGTTGATAAGGGATTGAGAAAGACTTTGACCTCTGACAGTCTGGAACTAAAGTCTGTGCTTTTAACCATTATAATTAGTAAATGGAAGGAAGCACTCTGAATCCAGTGGAAAAATGTAGGTGCTGACCCACTCCACCTCTTTTCCTCTTCTATCTAGACGTTTTTGTGAGCTGCTATCCTAGGTGCGTAGGTAGGTATTTAGTTGGTGGGGATATTTTAGATGGGGAGAGATTTGTGGCTTGAAAAATCTTTGCTATTATAAATGAACATTTGTGATGAACTCAGCAGAGTCTTCCTCTCTCTTAGCCCTTGACTGTTAAAACAGTGCATGATCTAAATTTTGGCTTAGATTGCATTTCCTTGAACAGATAAAAGACATGTTCAGGGTGATTTTTGGACAACACTTTTGTACAATCTTCAGATTCCATTTTCCTTGGCTATTCTTCTTCGGTTCATGGTGAGAGCTTGATCATCCAGCACCTTCTATTTTAATTTGCAGGATTTGGTTTTAACTGTACTATTTTATTCAGTAAGCTGGTTGTCAGATTACTATTGGTGAGAAAGATTAAAACACTCTTCATGTAGCCAATTTGCTTCTTATTCTTTTGTGCTCAAGGAAGACTTATTCAGCTGTTCTAGTCTCTACAAATGGACATATTTTTCCATTTGTAAGTAAAACTGTGGCAAGCAAAAATTGTCACCTTTCACTTCCAGAGAGGTTTAATGTTGTCACTCTCATTGAGTATACTCTGGGACTCTGGAAATATGTGAATAAAGCACAGCAATATTTTCTTTTGAAGATTCACCTAAACAAATACAATAGAGTAACAGATTTAACAAATAAATTAGAATAATCTAAAAATAGACAATTCTGCTAGTTTGCTCACTCTTTTTAATTGCACATGCAATGCACAGAGTAGTTAAAACAAGTTGGCCTTGTCTAAGGACTAACTTTATTAGTATTATTATTTATCTTTAATTTTTATGTTGTTTTATTTTATTTCAAGCAGAATATAGCACAAGATATTGAGGTACTTCTTGTTATTATCTGTTAATGAAATTTGAATTAGGACTAAAGGGAGGAGGAAGCAGGAAGATATTTGAAGGTGGCATTATCTAAATTTTTAGTCAAACATAAGAGCTTGATAATAGGCACATATGAGTCAATGGAGTTGAACCATTGCTTCAGTACAGGGGACAAAAGAACATCTTTGGTCCTAACTTTGGTCCTAAGACAAAGTCTGTCTTTCATTTCTTCTAGTTTGCTTATAGGTGCTGAGAGCCTTGTAGGTGAGCCATTATCCACGATCTTGGTTGAGCAAATTTAAGAACTTGACAGTCACCAAGAAGTTTTATCTTCAGGATAGGTAAAACATGAAAGTGGATACAAGGGTACTTACTAAGAAATTTAAATTTTCTATATAAAGTATTTAGAATGTTTCCTACAGAAAATGATGATCACATTTTTCTGGTGTGGTACCAGGAGACCCTTAAATGGCAGAGTAATGTATTAAGGTTGGGATTATCCAAGCTATAATGTGAAAGTTATTTTAATCCCACTACACTTACTCTATCATCAACTACCTACACATGTGGCAGAATTATTGCAAATATTAAAATTTAGGGCCAGGCTCTGTGGCTCAGTCTGTAATCCCGAGCTTTGGGAGGCCGAGGTGAGTGAATTGCCTGAGCCCACAGGTTCGAGACCTGCCCGGGCAACCTGGCGAGACCTCATCTCTACAATACATCAAAAAAGAAAATTGGCCGGGCATGGTAGCGCACGCCTGTAGTTCCAGCTACTTGAAAGGCTGAGGCGGAAGGATCGCCGGAGCCCAGCAGGTCGAGGCTGCGGCGGCCAGGAGCTTGCCACTGCCCTCCAGACTGGGCGACAGAATGAGACTCCAACTCAAAAAAATAAAAATAAATTAAAAAAATAAAAATAATAATAAAATTTAGGACCAATGGCTTATAGCTGGTTGGAAGTTTGAGAATTAAGTGAAAATATTGAACAGCTTGAGTGAGTAGCAAATTAATTTAGCAAACAGGTGCTGACACGTTGCTTCTGGAGATTACTAATCATGAGAAACACATATAATTTTCTAATGAAGAAAACCCATACAATCCCTGAAGGCTCCACTTATAAAACACAAAGTAAGCTGAAGTCAGGCTCTTCATGAATGCCTCACATTCTTGGATACTACCCATTTCTACTGATGAAATATGACCTGATCAACTGCTCAGTACATGGGAATGTTTCACCCCAGGTTGGAGGATTCCATGTATTCAGATTTCAGTCACACTTAAAATGGGAACTGGCAGAAATTGAAAGACTATTTTGTTCAACTTTGGGATTATGCCTGCAAAAGAAGTTAAGAGAAATACAAGGAGGGGGAAAGGGAAGGTATGAGATGGGAGAGAAACTTGAGAATTTACCAATAGTGTTAGTTAGGCTTTCCCTGTGTCCTCATATGAGTAGATAGCTATTTTGAGATTCTCATCACTAAGTACTGCAGTAAGAGGCTGCTATAGAAATATTGCAAAATAAATAAATAAGAGGCATACACTGTATATGTACACACATGCAAAATCATAGGCTTTTAATAAAATTTTAAATATTGAACTGCAATTGGAAATGACTATCTGAACAACTGGACTAATCATTAGTTACATCAGCATTGATCCTTTTTTTCCCCTTAATCTTCTGTTTTCACTGAAACTTGCAAATGGACAAATAGAGAGTCTTTAAGAGGTAACAGAAATAGCTAGAACATCCAGACAGTTGTAATAAAAGGTACCATCAAAACTATGAAAATATTTTTCCCAGAATTAGGGAATTGTGGGTGGTACTATTCAGTCTTAGTGGAAAATAAGGGGAAGAATATTGCTATATATGGTTCCATGCCACCATAAGGTACCAATGAGCTCATTTTTCTTAGGTTATAATTAATTGCAAAAAGCACTCAGGTATTTTTGTTTATTCATCTAATGATAGACAAGTATAAGCTATACTGACTCTATTGTCTCATCAAACTACAATTCTGTTTTTAGTTCTAAGATAAGAAGTATTTGTATATCAAGTTACTGTTATGCTTTTATACATTTTTTCACCTCCAAACTTCTACAAATGACCTTTATGTAATGCATGCATATCTTTATCTCTCACTTTCTCCTAAAATCTGATTTCCACATTTTCTTATTTAAAAAAATCTCTTGAAGGTCACTAGCAACTTTCCAATTAATACATAAACTGGTATTTTCTCAAGTCCTTATCATCCTTGACCTCTTTAAAGTGCTTGACACTGCTCCTCACCACCTTTTGAAAATTTGCTTAGTTTTCTTCACGCAGTAGCGATCCTGGTTTTTTTTTTGTAACACTATTTTCTTTTGTTCTTTTTTTTCTGGAATAACTCTTTCATTTCCCAGCTTTTAAACATATTCTTCTTCAGGTTGCCTGTCAGGCCCATTGATTTTTTTGTGCTGCCTATTCACACTGGCCAATCACATTTACTTTTATGATTTCAATTGCTGCCTTTATATTAATGATTTCTTTTTTTTTTTTGAGTTGGAGTCTCAATCTGTTGCCCAGACTGGAGTGCAGTGGCCGCTCCCGGCCACCGCAGCCTCGACCTGCTGGGCTCAGGAGATCCTTCCGCCTCAGCCTCCGAGTCGCCGGAATTACAGGCGCGCGCTATCACGCCCGGCTAATTTTTCATTTGTTGTAGAGATGAGGTCTCGCCAAGTTACCCGGCGGGTCTCGAACCCGCGGGCTCAGGCAATCCACTCACCTCAGTCTCCCAAGGAGTGGGATTACAGGCTGAGCCACCGAGCCCGGCTTAATGATTTCTAAATCTGTATTTCTGGACTGGCTTTCTCTCTCTCCATTGGTTCCTAGTAGTATACTGAAATTTGTTCTGATCATAGACAAATGAATAACTGAAAATTCCTTTTTTATAGCTCTTCTGAATTTATCAATGTTTTGAATAAATTTACTGTCATATTGAATGTTACTAAAATGAAATTCTGAGGTTTTTAAAAATATATTTGATTTTAAAGATGTGGGGTACAATTCAGGATTAGGTATACAAGTGATCATCTCACAGGTAAAATTTGGATCTACCTTTGGTCCCACTTTGCCTGGTTTGAGATCAGGTACCTTTGTTAATGTTATGTCCCTCACTCCCTTCCTCCCCTGGCAGTTTCTGCTACTGGCAATCCCTTTTGTACAGTATCATGGTAAATTATCAGGGTCCACTTATGAAATTCTGAGGTTTAATCACTTTCAAACAACAACAACAAAACTGTGTACAATATTCTATTCAGTTGTATTCTCAGAGTGAGCAGGTCAAAATCCACCTCAGATGGATTCCCTCCAGCAGTTTACACGAGGGCAGCTTCTTTCATGGGTGCTCAGTTCTCAGGATAGGTTGGAGAAAGTTCATGTTTTTCAAGAGTGATCTAAACATTGAAGGAAGAGCCCAGGACTCATATCTCTAGTTTTTTCTTAACCTCTATCCCTATTCCCACTGTAACTTCCAGTGACACCCTAGGTCAGATAGAACCCGGAATCTCATAAAAGGCCCAAAACGCCTTGGCTTTAAACTTAGTCTACCTATTTTGCCTCTAATGTACAGTATAGATCAGAAGTACCATCCCTGCTTAATCTCAATTTCCTCTTCTCTAAAATAGGGATAAAATCTGTTCTGCCTATCTTCCTGGGTTGTGTGAAACTTTAGTAAATGAAAGTGTAGATGCTATTTACATAGAACAAAACTTCATTTATCTCTATTGTCAAAATAGTTAGCAAAAACATAGCCTTGATAAATGTTGACATGGGTTGAAAAATCATAGATTCCTGGGCAAAATGGCAAAGGGATCAATTTACCGTAAGGAAGCAAAAAGTAGTTGGGTGCCACTAAACCCTAAGGGGCTTTGAAAAACACCAGACCTTGGTATACTGCTTCCTTTTAAGGTCATTTAGAGTTGCCTTTGCATGGTGGCCATAACAGATCTTTTGTTTGGAGTTTTAGCTCATTCTTCTGATTTTATTTTGCGGTGCAAATGCTCACATAGCTCTTTGCCATTCATGATGTACACACCCCACAATAGTAAAGAATCTATACCCCAACTTGTAAAACAAACATGCAGCTCAGAAATCTAGGCTATTATTTGAGGCTTACACTGACATTCAGCTGAAGATGGTATTTTAGATGAATATTTATGGTGAATTGAGAATGTTTGGTTTGTTTCTCTTACTGTTCTGACATCTTTTATAAAAGTATATACGTTCATAGTTTTGTGTTTTTTTTTTTTTTTTTTGTAGGAATTTCTGAGAACAACAATGTAATTATATGGAAAGCCTTTCGACTGGGAAGCGAGTTGCTCTTGCTGAAGATGACCTAGGCAGAGCAGATGCTTTTGGAACAAGTAAGCACTTGACACTCAGTACTAAATCATGTAGCACTGAGTGAAGGGAAGCGAATAAGGAACTGGAGAGAAAATAACTTGATAATTTAATTCTCCTTTTAGGATAATTTCATTGATAAAATAAGAAAATCTGAGGGCTGATGCTAACCTTGAAGCTATCTGATCCTGCTTTTCTCAAATTCCAATAATTCTTGAACCTCCTGAATGGCTTTTCCATACCTGATTATCACCACTTAATATGTATATAGTATGCATATCTTTCCCTAATATGCTCAAATTTAATTTTACTTGATTTGTAACTTCTTTTAAAATAAAATATTGGCCGGGCTCAGTGGCTCAGCTTGTAATCCCGCTCCTTGGGAGGCCGAGGTGAGTGAATTGCCTGAGCCCGCGGGTTCGAGACCCACCTGGGCAGCTTGGCGAGACCTCATCTCTACAATAAATCAAAAAAAAAAAAAAACAGCTGAGCATGGTAGTGCGCGCCTGTAGTTCCAG
>CAUYQG010096267.1:0-33185 GCA_963574415.1 Tarsius wallacei
ACCTAAGATTAATTGGAATCCCTGAGGCAGATAGACAGAGACTACCCTGAAACAAACATTTCATGAAACTATCCAAGAAAACTTCCCTTATCTCATCAGAGATACAACCATTCAAACAAGAGATTCAGAGAACCCCTGCAAGACAACAAATGAGAAGACCAACTCCTAGACACATAGCAATTCACTTACACAAAGTAGGTATAAAAGAAAAAAATCCTAAAGGCAGCAAGAGAGAAAGGTCAGACTACTTACTAGGAAAGACCGATTAAAATAGCAGCAGACTTATCTACAGAAATGCTTCAGGCTAGGAGAGATTGGAGTCTAATCTTCAAAGTTCTCAAATATAAACAATTTCAACCAAGAATTACCTACCCAGCTAAGCTAAATTACATCCGCAATGGAGAATTAAAATCCTTCCCAGATATTCAATCCCTAAGAGTTCATACCATCTCCAGACCAGCTCTACAAGAAACACTTGAGAAAGTATTAAACACAGAAGAAAGAAAAAGAATGACAATGTCCTTTCCAAGAATGCAGGAAAACAATTGTAAACACACATAAATCAACTCAAAAATCAAAAGAAAGACAAAAAACAAATAAACAAACAAACAGCAGCAGCAACAATAAATTCAATAAGAACCTAGTGACAGGGATAAACTCTCACATTTCAATAATTAGACTGAATATGAATGAATTAAATGCACTACTGAAAAGACAGAATGGAAAATTGGATAAAATATCATGACGCAACACTATGTTGTCTCCAACAGGCTCATCTCACCAGAAAGCACACTCAGAGACTCAAAGTAAGAGGATGGGAAACAAATTTTCAGACTAATGGAACACAAAAAAGGCAGGAATTATGATCTTAATATCAGACAAAATACCCTTTAAGGTATGAAAAATTTAAAAAGATATGCAATATCACTACTTAATGATAAAAAATTCAATCTGTAAATAAGAAACATCCATCCTAAACATATACGCACCCAACATAGAAGCACCAACTTTCATAAAGCAGCTTCTAGGTAAACTAAAAAAAGATATTGACTCTAACACTATCATAGCTAGGGACTTAAATACCCTACTCGCAACCCTAGAAAGATCATCAAGACAAAAAATCAACAAAAAGATTTGCACTTTCAGTGTGGTGCTTGACCAAATGAACTTAATTGATACCTACAGATCACTCCACCCGACAACCATGGAATATAAATTTGACTCAACACCACATGGAAAGCACATTAAGATCAACCACATCCTCAGCTATAAATCAAGCACAAACAAACTTTATAAGATTGACATACTCTCACGCACCTTCTCAGACCATAGTGGAATATAAATAAATATTAACACCAACAAAGTTCCCACAAAACCTACAAAGACATGGACACTAAACAGCATGATGCTGAACAACTCCTGAGTCAAAATGAAAATCAAAAGAGAAATTAAAAGATTCCTGAAAGCAAATGAAAATTAAGAAACATATTGTCAAAATCTCTTGGATGCCATGAAAACAGTCCTAACAGGGGAATTCATATCTCTAGGAACACACATGAAGAAAATGAAATGATGATAAATTAACAACCTAACAAATTACATAAGGAAGCTGGAAAAGCAAGACCACCAAAACCCTAACTTCAGCAGAAGAATCCAGATCACCAAAATAAAAGTCCAAATTCAGGACACAGAAGACAAAAATACAATACAAAAAAAAAAAAAAAAAATCAATGAAACAAAAAGCTGGTTCTTTGAAACGATAAACAAGATTGATGGACCCCTAGCTAGATTGAACAAGAAAAAAAGGAAAAAAGCCCAAATAGACATAATCAGAAATACAAAAGATCAAGTCATAACTGACACCAAAGAAATACAAAACATTGCCAGAGACTACTGTGTATGCTTTTGTGGAAATAAACTTGAAAACCTAAATGAAATGGAGGTCTTTCTGACATCACACAACCTCTCCAGGTTGAAACAAGAAGAAATCAAGATCCTAAATAAGTCAATAACAACCCAGGAAATCAACTATGTTATAAAAAAACTACCTACAATAAAAAACCCTGGACTACATGGCTTTCCAGAAGAATTCCACAAAACATTCAAGGAGGAGTTGATACCAATTCTGTTGAAAGTATTCCAGGCAATCGAGAAAGATGACTTGGGAAACTCTCCCCAAATCATTTTATGGAGCTAACATCACATTGATACCCAAGCCAGGCAAAGATCCAACAAAGAAAGAGAACTACAGGCAAATATCCTTGATTGACATGGATGTCAAACTATACAAGATTCTAGCAAACTGAATCCAATAACACATCTCAAAAATCATCCACCATGACCAAGTAGGCTTCATCCTCGGGATGCAGGGCTGATTCAACATCCAAAAGATCATAAAAATAATTAAATACATCAACATATGTAAAAACAAAACACACTTGATTATATCATTAGACACAGAAAAAAATCAGCACTCCTTCTTGATAAAAACCCTAGAATATCTAGGCACGGGTGGAACATACCTCAAAATAGTAAGAGCCATCAATGAGAAACCCATAGCCAACATACTGCTAAACAGACAGAAATTGGAACCACTTCCCCTTAATACTGGAACAAGACAAGATGCCCACTCTCACCCTTCCTGTTCAACATAGCATTGGAAGTCCTAGCTAGAGCAATGAGACAAGAGAAGGAAATCAGGGGTATCCAAATAGGAAAAGAGGATGTTAAGTTACCCCTCTTTGCATATGACATCATTTTATTCCTCAAAAACCCAACAGAGTCTGTCAAAAATCTACTTGCACTGATAAAGGACTTTGGCAAAGTCTTGGGGTATAAAATAAATGTGCAAAAGACAGTTGCATTCTTATACAACAACAACAAACAGGCAGAGAACCAAATAAAAAGCACAATTCCATTCACAATAGACACACACACACACACACACACACACACACACACACACACAAAATGAAACACCTTGACAATTTCCTAACCAGAGAAGTGAAATAGTTTTACAATGAAACAATGAAACACTGCTCAAAGAAATCAAAGATGACACAAACAAATGGAAAAATAGTCCATGCTCATAGATTGGAAGAATCAACATTGTTACGATTTCCATCCTACCCAAGGCAATCTACAGATTTAACTCAATACCCATTAAATTGCCAGCAGGATTCTTCTCAGACATGGAAATGACAATAGAGGAATTCATGGGGAAACATACATGACCACGAAAAGCCAAAACAATTCTTAACAACAACAACAACAAAGTGGGAGGTGTCATGCTTCCAGACTTTAAACTTTATTATAAGGCTACAATAATAAAAAAAAGTCTGGTATTGATACAAAAACAGGCATACAGACCAATGGGACAGGATAGAGATTCCGGAAGCCAAACCTCAATTTCTCAACCAACTCATCTTTGACAAAGCCTCCACCATCAACCAATGAGGAGAGGAGAACCTATTCAGTAAATGATGCTGGGAAAACTGGCTGTTCACACGTAGAAGATTAAAACAAGACCCCTACCTGTCGCCATACATAAAGCTGAACTCTAAATGTATCAAAGACCTAAACATAAAACCTCAGACTATAAGAACCTTAGAAAATGCAGGAGACATCCTTATAGAAATTGGAACTGGCAACCAGTTCCTGATGAAAACCCCAAATGTCCATGCCATAAGAGATAAGGTAGACAAGTGGGACCTCATCAAACTGACAAGCTTCTGCAAAGGCAAATAAACCATCTAGAGAGCGGGGAGACAGCCCACAATCTGGGAAAAAATATTTGCCAAATGTGTATTTGACAAAGGGCTAACATCCAGGATTTACAAGGAACTCAAACATGCTGAAAAGAAAAAAAAAAATACCCCTAAAACAAAATGGCCAAAAGATATGAATAGTCACTTCTCAAAAGAAGACCTATGAGCAGTCAATAGATATATGAAAAAATGCTCAGTCTCACTAGTCATCAAAGAAATGCAAATTAAAACCACACTGAGATACCGCCTAACTCTAGTCAGGATGGCTATCATCAATAATTCCAAAAACAACAGATGCTGGAGAGGATGCAGGGAAAAGGGGATCTTCTACACTGTTGGTGGGAGTGTAAACTAGTACAATCTCTGTGGAAAACAGTTG
The DNA here is from genome assembly GCA_963574415.1 of Tarsius wallacei. NCBI lineage: Eukaryota > Metazoa > Chordata > Mammalia > Primates > Tarsiidae > Tarsius > Tarsius wallacei. Next base: position 4,147 of record CAUYQG010096267.1, read on the forward strand.
GGCAATTCCTAAAAGATCTAAAAATTGACCTTCCATATTATTCCACAATCCCCCTACTGGGAATATACACAGAAGAACGCAATTCACTCTATGCAAAAGACACTTGCACACACATATTTATTGCAGCATTATTTACAATAGTAAAAACATGGAACCAACCATACTGCCCATTGAAAGAGAACTGGATTTTTTAAATGTGGTACATATACACAACAGAATACTGTGCAGCCATAAAGAGTGAGAAAATTATTCAATTTGCAGCAACATAGATAGACCTAGATTCTATAATACTGAGTAGTTTATCACAGAAACAAAGAACGAGTACCACATGTTTTCACGCATTAGTGACCTTGAACAGTTATCATAATACTATAAGAAAGGGTTTGGCAGTAGTGGGAAACTGCCAGGGAAGGGGCATACACAGCTCATCAACAAGGGTACCCGCATAATGAACATTTGTATACCTAACCTTGAATTGTACCCCACATCTTCAAAATTAAAAATTAAAAAAAAAAAAACAGGGCTCAGTGGCTCAGCCTGTAATCCCGCGCTTTGGGAAGCTGAGGTGAGTGGATTGCCTGAGCCCGTGGGTGCGAGACCCACCTGGGCAACTTGGCGAGGCGAGACCTCAACTCTACAATTAAAAAAAAAAAAAAATTAGCCGGGCGTGGTAGCACGCACCTGTAGTTCCAGCTACTTGGAAGGCTGAGGCGGAGGGATCGCCAGAGCTCAGCATGTCGAGGCTGCAGTGACTGGGAGCGGCCCCTGCATTCCAGTCTGGGCGACAGAGTGAGACTCCAACTCAAAAAAAAAAAAAAAACACACATTACTTGGATATATAAATATAAGAAAGGGAATAACATCTGACAACTGAACTAAATGTGGAACTCTAATAAACAGCAGATAATTTCATACCAGCTCCTGAATACAGTAATTATGTAGGGAAAGACTAGCAGTACTATGGAAGTCCTTCGCATCTTAATAAATAAATAAAGACCTCTGTATTGATCAGTTTACCAACTTAGCCTTGAATGACAGAGATGTCTTTTTGCATGTGTGATGCTTATTTATTATTTATGTATTTAAAAGTTGTGTGGTACAATTCAGGATTAGGTATACAAGTGGTCATCGTACAGGTAAAGTTTGGGGCTCTCCTTGGTCTCCACTCTGCCTGATTTGAGATCAGATACCCTTATTGGTGCTATGTGCTCCCCTACCCTCCCTTGGCAGTTTCCCTTCTTCTACGCTGCTGGCAGGAATGTAAAGTTCAACTTCCTGAAAACAGTGTGGTGAGTCCTAAAAAAAACTAGAAATTGACCTTTCATATGACCCAGCATTCTCCTTCTGGGAATATACCTGAAGATATCTGTGCATACATGTTAATTGCAGCACTATTCACAATAGCAAAAACATGGAACCAGCTGTGCTTCCCGTTGATGCTTTCTATGTTTAATTTCTTGTCTGAGGCAGCCACACCATCTTCTATATCTAGATGGGCCAGTTAAAGCCCACCAATTAGTAGAGCCTTCTGTACAGTCTTCTGAAACAAGAAATTTAACCTTTTTTTTTTTTTTTCCATCTCACAGGTTTTAGACTAGACTTCAACTACATTAGTAAAAACAGGGTTCCTGAGACTATCAACAGTGAGGGACAGGCTGGCACCTTTGAATGACACTCTGGCAATGGCAACCAGCTGCCAGCATAATGAACACATCCTCTGAACATCTACTTAATCTCTTGATAATGTTTTCCATTTTGTAAAATCAATTATTTATAGAGTGACATTTCATCTAAACAAAAATGAATAAATATGAACTATATTTCCTTCATGGTACTGACACTGCTTTCCAACAACATAGCCAGATGTTATAAAACACATATCAAAAATAGCTGAGGCATTTATGTATTATCCACATGCTTTGATCTAAGATCTTGAGAGGAATACCTATAACAACTGAAGTCCAGTGTATATTATGACAGAGCTTTAAATACTGGCTAAGAGTCATATGGTTAGTCATGGAATGAAGCATGTAGCATGGAACATCAACTTCCAAATTCTAATGTCAATTGTTTTTCTATACTTTTATTCATATGCTATATTTTTCCTGTTTATATGCATGCCAGTTGTCAAAATATGTTTGCTGATAGCTTTAGATATCAGTGTCTGTCCTAAGAATTTGACAGAAAGTACTTATTTTCCTTTAATGACTAGAACTGAAAAAGCAACACCCTAACTTAGCACTTCAGAACTCTGGTGCTGCTGTTCATCACTTATACCAGACACAGTTGATCTCTTGGTACTCTCACACATTTCTAGCCTGAACCTACAATTCTTTGACTTTGTTTATTGTTTGCCTTTAACTTTCTGTTATGACTTGATAATCAGATACCTCATTCTTCTAGCATTTGGTTCTCCTTGAGTACATCTTCAAAGTATCACCACATATGTACAACTTATTCCTCTCCTTCTTTTCTTGAAATCTCTTCTAACACCTAAACTTCAAATTTGATACCATGAAAGTCAGGTACAAGTAAGAATGATCAAACAAGGAGATATCATGATGCACCAAGAATTATTCTAGTTGACTTACATACTAATCTTATTTATCCTCACAAGGTAACTTTAGGGTATCATTGTCCACATGTTTTACATATAAGCAAAGTGAGTCATAATGTAATTAAATAATATTAAGTGACTAAGCAGGGAGGAAATTTATCCCTCAAAGGAACAAAAATGTATTTCCTTGGTGTTCAACTTCTGAGAACTTTGAGCAAAATATGAAGGTTGAATGTAGAAAAGTACCTGGAACAATAATGCTTACCTGTTAAAAACTGAAAGGGAAATGTAAATCAAGGTAACAATAAAACAGGCATGTTAATAATCACAAATACATGAAATTCTATTCCTCCTCATACCTGAAACTCCATATTTAAATGGCGTTACTATGTGAAATTATCCTACAAAGCTATTAAGGGTAATCACTGAACACTAGAAACATAACACCCCAGGAGATAGAGAAAATTATTCCATTTTGCTCATGTAGAAAAGTAATACAAAATTCTATATACCTTATCTATATAAGATATGAATTTTTTTAGCTTGTGATTAGTATTAAGTGAATTGCAATGTAGAAACAAAGTATTCTTAATGATTATAGTACTGTAATAATTTATTATAAACATGGCCTTCGAATGCAGGGTTCATATGTGGAATTTTCACAGATAATGATATTGATAATTCCTGAATGTTCATATTATTTAAGTGGTGCATTCCAGTGAAAGAGCCAGTGCACACTGACTCATTAAAAGTAATTGTTAAATTCAGAACTTTGAAAAATTTTTGTTGGACACAATCATTATCAAAAACTAAATTAAGTAAATTTATAATTAAATAAATTATAGTACAAACTCATCATTTCCTGATTACTTACACATTATAAATTATATATGCACTTGAGATTATTTACATATATTGCATCTATATGGCAGAAACACCACATGGTGATGTACCACTACACTTATCTGGTCCACCTTGTTCAGCTATGTCACATTTATAGTTTAAAATTTCTAAGAGAGGAGTATTTCAAACACCAAAATCAGCAAACACTATGAATCAAGGATCTTTTTCCTTGAGAGGAAGTTGTTAATCATTTATACATGACTGCATATAGTTATATTGTGATTTTCATTAATTCTCCATGACCACCATGTCAGTAACATCAAGACAGCTGATATATGTCAGGCAGATGGAGACAAAAATAAAAAATATGAACTTTATTAATGACAAAGCTGTTTGCAGAAACTGCTTTTAGATCTACAGCCAAGTGAGCCTTCTAGTCCTTTGCTGCATAATTAGATAGATTTACTCCTGGTCTCCATTCCAGCTGACATCTGCAAGATACCCTTGAGCGATCATTCTGAATTCAACCACTGCGGGCAGACAACTCTAAAGCTCTGCGACGGAGAGAGGAAAGGCTGAGCCAAACATGCTCTGCAACTTCTCTCAAAGTCAGAGAATTAACTAGTTTAAGTTTGGCTGCTTGGCACAGAAAAAGTCAAAATAACAATGGCTAAACATGATGGAACCCATGTCATAACAGTTTGGAGATGTGTATTTCATGAGTTGCTATGGCGCTGTTTGACTTGCTGTTTTGCTGTCCTGAATAAGTCACCTCATAGTCCCAGGTGACTACAGGAGAGCCAGCTCATCTGCTTTCAGCAAGCATGAAAGAGATGTGAAAGAGAACCTGTCCTTCCTCTCAAGGGGACTCCCTAAAACGACATAAAATTCTTTCCTGTTAATCAGTGAAAACTTGGCCACTTGGCCACAGCTGGTTGTGATGAAAACTGGGAAATGTAGTATTTTAGTTAGAGTTGTTAATGCTCAGAATGGATTTTATACTTTATTACTAAAAATGAGAAAGGGGATGATGTGTGGAGAATCTTTTCCATACTCACCAATCCCATAATTAACTGAATAGGAAGAGATGCCAGGTATGTCAATGTAACTGAATGCTAACCTGGAAACATAAGGCATGGTAAATCAGTGTTACCACAACATCTGCCTTCTCACTACTCAAATCCATATCAATAAAAATAATGGAAATCTCACTCATAGAAGTGTACATAAAATTGTCAAAACAACTGCTAAAAGGACTCCACAAAAAATGTAAAAGACTATACAAAATCTGAGGAATTCTGATAACCACATGTAATTAGCCCTTGGTTTATAATATGGGGAAGAAATATCTTTCTACAAAGTATCTTGTATTTAACATAAAAAGTTAATTTTTAAAATGTGTAATTGAGACTTGCAATTGTGAGCAGTTTGGAAGCAAAAGCTACATTACAGGATGCCTAAAATATTGTATATTCTCAAGAAAAAATGCAACTTGATTATACCACATTACCAATCATCTCCAAAACTAGAAAAAACATGTCTTTAAAAATGGGCTGTAATATATGAATAAAATAATCTGAAAAACAGATTACTTTGAACTAAATCTGAAGTTCAAGGTATTTAAAGTGTCTTCCTTGGCATCTTACTCATTATTAGAGTATGCATTTGTGTAGCAAACAGTTTCTTTACATGTAGTATGAGTTTAATCATCATTTTAATGCTTGTCTAAATTATGGCAAATTCTGAAACACATGTCTGAATTAATGAAATTTTACCCTAATTCTAATTTTTGCAAGGAGTCAAAAAGTTTTGTAATCAGTAATGTATTTTTCAATTCTTGATGAAATGCCTGAAATAGCTCTATATTTTTATAATTTCAACTAGAGAAGAATATTGAACGTACCTAAATATTCTTTGGTAATGTGACTTTGCAGTGCTGTGGAAACATCAGTGCAGAGACATTTAACATTATGTGATTAAGTTAGCATGTTTTACACATTTCTGATTTTTATGGTACTAACAATAAATCAGTATGTTTGTAGATGCTGCTGAGAAAGAGTAATCTCTTCCATAGAAAAGAAGTTTTAACATTTGTCTAATATTATACCCTTGCTGTAAGGTTTCCTTTTCATTCAACTTCAACATATGAATCACTTTTAATCAGAGAAAATAAGCATAATAATCAAATGCAAAGCAATATAAGCTGACGGTGAATGTTTGTTCTAATGAGAACTTCTGCTTATGTCAGCTAATTTAACTTTCAAAGATACAACTGGCTATTAAACTAAGAAAAAGTCTTGGTAAATCTGTAACAAATTCCTTGAGGAAACCAGAAAAAAAATTACCCTATAGCCTTTATGCATTTTCTCATCATTAAAGAGGTCATAGTTTCTCTGGTGCCACAAATATACCCATATCACATGCCTCAATTCTCAATCTGTTTGAGTCTTTCAATTAATATTTACGATTATGTTAAAAACACTAACAAAAACTCGCTTGATCTAGCTAGGCTCATTTATTGAGCCTGCAAGGTTAAATAAGTCTAATTAAAGGTGGTGGTGAATTTTAAGTGACTTTTGCATCTATTCTTCTATCCTCCAGACATTGTTCAAAATACCTGATTGTTAACACTGTCTCCAGGCTCCTTTTAATGACATAAACTTTACATAGAGTGAGTCAGCTTATGCAAAAAAGCAGAGCTAAGTAAACTATCTAATATCATGAGAAACGGTTATTATTATTTTTTTTTGAGCAGGATAACGAATAAGCTTTCAATTGCTTTAATCCACTGAGGATCATTGGAATGAAGTTTCCCTTAGCTGGTTTTCAGAGTCTTGAAAGCAATGTTTCAAAATCAGGTGTGGTTATAGAAGAAAAAAAGACTGAAAGTGGGTCTTTAAATATTATTAAATGTCTGTAATTTATTCAAGTAGATATAGACTATGATAATGAAAATGGCAAGATCAGACATCAAAGAAAATCAGTCTTGAATCCTGGTTAATTAAAAGTATCAGATCATCCACTTCCTTACTTCTCATTCAGAATCAGTAGATGCCTCAGACACTAAATTTAGACAGAATTCCTAAGTGTTTATAGTGGACACAAGGATGATATTAAATTGACATCAGGGTTTCACAGTGAAGTTTGAAAGATAGAGGCAAAGTAATATCAAAAGTCAGGTACACACTCCTGGCTTCCACTTAATATACAGAAAACAGGAAATATTGCTTCCAATATAAAATTGAAAAGCTGAGTAATCTACAAAATAACTCTTTTGGGAATCTGTCTTATAGCTGAGATTGCAGGTCAACCAACTAGATTACAATTTAAGGAAACACAGATTAGTCTGAGGAGACACAGCGTAGGAACAGAGACTTATATGGAGCAAACAGTGGAAGAAGACAAGGCCTCCATGTCAGCAGTTAAAAATTCAGCTAATCTTTTTTTAAAAACAAATTGCTAGAAGTCGTGTGGACCAGTATGATCAAATAGAAACACTTTTATCTGTATACATAAGAGCAGCCCAATCATAGACTCTTCACCAAGGAACATCACTGATTCCTCAGGAGAAAGAATGTGGGCAGGGTGGGTAATAGAGAAAGGCTTCATAGTGATACCAAATAGGGAGGAGGGGAGTGGTCACTATGATAGGAAAGGCATAAACCCTTGAAGAAAGCCCTTCCTGCATTATCACTTCCATAGGGTAAAAGCATTAAGCTTTTATGGAAAGGGTGACAAATCTGTTGTGCCCGTCAGATGGCAAGACCCACTGTAACTGGAATAAGAGAAAGTGACATATCTCATACCAGTGACAAAGAATCCTGGAGTCACCTTTTTCCAGACCACAAAATAACTCTTACCATTAAAGTAAACAGTGAAAGCCCCACTCCAAACTAATTAATGCTACATAAACTATAAGGCCAGTGGTACACTGAAATAACCTAAGTAATAGCAATATATAAATTTAGGACAACTTTTGGCTACATTAATTCAGTTCCCTCTTGGTAAGGTCATAAGAGACAAGGAGCTATGCTGATAATCAGGCTTCAAAGAGATTATCTCAGTTTCTTCATTCCAACATATGATATCTTTGTTTCAAAAATATAGCAAGATACACAGAACAGCAAAACAATAAAATGTCAGGAGACACAGCAATTAACAGATTCATAGACACAACCCAATTGTTGGAACTGCTAGATAAACTTAAATAATAATAATCAACACGTTAAAGACTCTGGCAGGCCGGGCTCCATGGCTCAGTCTGTAACCCCACGCTTTGGGAGGCTGAGGTGAGTGGATTGCCTGAGCCCGTGGGTTCGAGACCCACCTGGGCAACTTGGCGAGACCTCATCTATACAATAAATCAGCTGGGCATGGTAGCACGTGCCTGGAATTCCGGCTACTGGGAAGGCTGGAGCAGAAGGATCACCGGAGCCCAGCTGGTCAAGGCTGCAGTGGCCAGGAGCGGCCACTGCACTCCAGTCTGGGTGACAGAGTGAGACTTCAACTAAAACAAAACAAAACAAAAACAAACAAACAAAAAAGATTCTGGCAGAATAAGAGATAAGATAGACAAGTGGGACCTCATCAAACTGACAGGAGTCTACAAAGCCAAAGAAACCATCTAGAGAACGGGGAGACAGCCCACAGACTGGGAAAATTATTTGCCAACTCCATGTCTGACAAAGACTTAATATCTAGGATCTACAAGAAACTCAAATGTGCCGAAAAGAAAAAAGCAAACAGCCCCATTACAAAGTGGACAAAAGATATGAATAGACAGTTCTCAAAAGAAGACATGTGATCAATCAACAGATACATGAAAAAATGCTCAGCTTCACTAGTCATCAAAGAAATGCAAATTAAAACTACACTGAGGTATCACCTAATTCCAGTCAAGGTAGCTATCATCAATAACTCAAAAAACAACAGATACTGGAGAGGATGAGGCAAAAAGGAAACACTGCTGGTGGGAGTGTAAACTAGCACAGCCTCTGTGGAAAAGAGTGGGACAATTCCTAAAAGATCTAAAAATCGACCTTCCGTATGACCCCGCTATCCCTCTACTGGGAATATTCCCCAAAGAACTCAAATCACTCCGTAAAAAAGATACCTGCACACATATGTTTATCATAACATTGTTCTCAGATGCAAGAACATGGAACCAACTGTGCTGACCATAAAAAGAGGACTGGACAAAAAATGTGGTACATATACATGATGGATATTACACAACCATAAAGAAGAACAAAATCATGAACCTCACAGCAACTTGGATCGACTTAGAGTCTATAATAGAGTGATCATTCACAGAAACAAAGAACTGAGTATCACATGTTCTCACTCATAAGCAGACCTTGAAAAATTATTGTTATACTATAAGAGAATGATTGACAGTAGTGGGAAACTACCGGAGGGGGTGTGGGAAAGCAGGATTGACCATAGTGGGAATCTGCCTGGGGAAGTGGGGCACACCTCATTAACAAGGGTACCTGCATAACCTATACCCTGAATTGTACCCTACACCTTTAAAATAAAAAAAATTAAAAGAAAAAACTTTCAGTCTCAAGCATGAGTTGCCACACTTTCTTTAAGTGTTTGACCCCACTCTCCAATCTTGGAGAGATGGATCCATCATCTCTGATCTACTTTCTGAATAAACTATTTTTTTTATGAAAAAAGGCTCCGGTAGAAAAGGTGTACAGTATATATGAACAAATGAAAAGCCCAAATGGGAAATTGAAGCCTTAAAAATGAATAAATTTAAAATGCTAGAAAAAAACCAACATTAACAGAGATGAACATCTTTGAAGGATTTACTGTGATATGTAAACAGACAACAAAGGAATCAGTTGATTTGATAGGTCAGTAAAAAATTACCCAAACTGAAATTTAAATAGAAAAAAAATAGCTAAAAATTTATAAAAGTCACATTCAAGTGTTGTGGGAGACAATATAAAATAGTTTAACATGTGTGCTATTGTTCTCAGCAGGAACAGCGAGAACAAACAGATCATAAGTACTATTTATTTAAAGTCAAGGACTTTTTATTTTTTATTTAGTTAATTTTTAAAGTTATTTTATTTTAAAGCCAAAGGTACATGTGCTGGTTAGTTATGTAAGTATAGTGTGAGGTTTGGGCTTTTATTGAGACTATCACCCAGATGGTAAGCATGGTTTTTCAACTCTTCCTCTTGCGATCTCTGTCTTCCCTATTAAGCAAGGTAATGGCTGGGAATTTTCCAAAAATATTGAAACATACTGAACTACAGAACCAAGAATATCAGATATCCCAAACAGGATAGATATATCACCCTTCTACCTTGAAGTTAAAAGCCCTGAGACACATAATATCTGAATTCTAAACATCAAAAATTTTCTCTGGTTACCTTGAAGGTAACCAGAGAAAAATACACATTATACACAGAAGAACTTTGATAAAAAATTATATCAGCTTTTTTGTTAAAAAATATAAAAGTCAGAGGACAATGAAGTGACATCATTAAAGCGCTTTAAAAAATCTGTCAACCCAGAATTCTATAGTCTGTAAAAATATCATTTAAAAAGAAGATGTACAAGCAGCCAACAGATACATGAAAAAATGCTTCAATAGTCATCTAATAAATGCAAATTAAAACTACACTGAGGTACCACCTAACTCCAGTCAAGATAGGTATCATCAATAACTCAAAAAACAACATGGTCACAATGTAGTTTCAGAAAAACAAAGCCTAATATAGTTTATTACTAGCAACCTTGAGTTTCAGGAAATGTGAAAGATAATTCCTCAGGCATAAGAAATATTATATGAAACAGACATGTGCATCTACAGCTATATAAAGAAATGGAGGTCTCCACAGACACTTAAAATCAATGCAAAAATATTAGATTTGTGTTTCCCTTATTTTTTCACCAATTTGTTTCTTATCTATAGAAAAATTGAGAGGAATTTAATGTGAGTTTACAGCATCGAAAATTAAAATATTTTATAAAAATATACAAAAAAATTGAAGAGAAGGGATTATATACCCACTGGTATAGGACTACTACATTGTTTTCAGCTTTGCTTAGTCTTCTGCATCCCATGACTCTTTACTGGAAATATGCAAACCCTTCAGAGACCAGCCTCAGTCAGAGTTGGCTCCTTGAGGGAGAGGGTAGGAAGAAGCCAGGTATAGTGGGAAACAGTCCATATCTGGACAATACCCCATAATGAGACAAAACAAAAGTTGCCAATATCAAGAAAGAAAGACTCTACACTCACTAAACACTCTATTATCATTTAAAATAGGATACAGAACTTATTTTTAAAGTATGCCTCAAATTGACAATATCAATAAGATGGACAAACTCCTTAAAAGATCATCATCCACCAAAATTACTTAACTAGAAATGGGTCAGCTAAACAGCACCGCATCACTTAAAGAAATTATTCTTTAAAAACCTTCAAATAAATCTCCAGATCATTTATTCACAGTGGTATTTAAAATTTGAAGTCAATTCAATATACACTCAGAATGGAAAAAATTCCAGTCCTGGGCTCTACATCAAGTTAAAGAGAGTTATCGGTGAGCCATGAGATGAGTAACAGGATTAATTAAAAATTTTGGAGCAGTTGCGATGGTCTACTAATCTCAAACAATAAAGAATCAGAGCAGCTGGGAGAGGTGGCTTAAGTCTAAAATCCCAGCATTTTAGGAGGATGAGGTGAGAGAACTGCCTGAGCCCACGGGTTCAAGAACAGCCTGGGTTACTTGGCGAGACCTCATCTCTACAATACGTAGAAAAATTAGCCAGGTGTGGTAGCGCTCGCCTGTAGTTCCAGCTACTTGGAAGGCTGAAGCGAAAGGATCGCGGAGCGCAGCGGGGTCGACACTGGGGTGGCTATAAGTGTGCCACTGCACCCCAGCCAGGGCGATGGAGTCGGACTCCAACTCAAACAACAACAACAACAACAACAAAAACAGGGCATTTAATTATGGCGGAGTTAGCAGGTTGAATTGACAAGTGAGAAAAACCCAAGGTATTTGCCTGAATCAATGATTCTCAGCCAAGGCAACAACTGAGTAACAACGCTGGAGGTGAGACCCAGGCATCAGTAATTTTTAAGCTTTCCAGGTGTTCACAATATTACAGCTAATTTTGAGAAACATGAGGCTGACAGGTGGAGAGACTTAATGAGGTTAGAATAAACGCATATGAGTAATGTGTTTTAAAGGTATTTTGTATCAAAAATCCATCCTTCCCTCAGTTATTAGAGAAATAAACTTGCCTAACTGCTTTCCACGTATTGAGAAGAGAAGCCTGTCTGTCTAAACATTCTTTTTCTGTTAGCTATGTAGCATTCCAGAAGTCTCCTTTTCTTTCATGTGAGATTCTTGCGGTGGACACAGACTTTATGAACGTAGGGAAGGCAAACTTTTACCTCTACCCCTTTAGGGCTTTTTGACTGGTCCTGAAAAATTGACATGAAACAGAAACAGAAAAAAAAAAATAAAATAAAACACATATGAATTTGTTTAATATAATTTGTACGTGATATGGAAGCCCTCATAATAAAATGAAGATGGAAGGAAACAATTGCAGCTTAAGTCTTATATATGGAGAAAGATTAATAAGATGTGAGAAAGTAAATTTTGATAAAAGGCTAGAAGATAAGAGTTATTTCAGTGGGTTCTATACAAAACTCCTTCGGGTTTAACTTTCATTCTTGATTGTTAAAATGTTATTTTCCTTCTAGTATGGGGAGAACATCTTCCACGTGGAAGTTTCATCTCCTGCCTTTTAAGAAATAGTAAGGTCAGAGTAATCTTGCACCTGCTGCTTTTTAAGTACCTTTAACTCAAAATAGCATCCCAGAGTAACATATTCTGGTATATTCTTAACTCCATCAATGTCAAGGAATTCCACATCACACACAAACAAAATTTAAAAAATATATAACAGCAATGCAGTCACATGAATAAGCAAAATAGATAATCTTAAAGGTAAAAAACAATGCAGATGAAAAAGATGAAAACATGCAAACATTCTAATCTCCATTTTCAAAACCAAATTTGTATTAAACATAAATCAATAAACAAAGATTGAATTAATTTAAAATGAGCAAGTTTTGTACACTGTAAACTATATTATTGCAAAGGAAAATGGAAGCAAAACTAACTAAATAAAGAGGTATACTACACCCACAAGTCAGAAAACTCACTCATGCATAAATGTAACTTAACTTCCAATTGTTTTATGGATTGAATGCAATGCCAGTATAAAACCCAATGGATATTTTTGTAGAAATTGATTAAATTCTTCTAAAAATTGTATTAAAATGTAAAGGATTTAGAATAGACAAAATAACTGGGAGAAAGAACATTAGTGGACCTGCATGACCTGATTTAAAGATTTATTTATGTTATAATAATCAACACAGTATATTGCTCATGTAAAGAGAGACAAACCAATTAATAGAACACAACAGAGATACATACACATTTGATTAAGATTAAAAAATTCAGTGAATAAAGAATATTCTTTTCAACAAATGGTGCAGGAACAACTTTATCCATGTTCCATCCTCCTTGGAAAACTAACAAACAAGCAAGTAACCAATGTGTGCCTCTCACCTATGCAAAAATAAACTGAACATAGGTCCTGGAGTTAAATGTAAAATCTAAACTATAAAATATCAAAAAGAAAATATTTATAATTTAGGGTTAGGCAAAAATTTCTTGGACATAAAAATATAATTTATCAAATAAAATATTGAAAAAAAGGACTTCGTGGAAATATAACACATCTGTTCTGAAAGATGCCATTAAGAAAATGAATGGACAATCTAAAGACTGAGAGAAAACATTTTCAAATTACATATTTGATAGAGAACTTACACTAAAAGTACTCTCTAATACAGGAGAGTGATGGATTCTTGGGTTGGTGGGTACCTTAGTTGCCCTGATTTACTTTTTGCACATGGTATGCCTGTGTTGGTGAGTTCACAGGTGCCCCATAAGAATATACCACTACTATGTAGCCACAGTAATCAATTTTTAGAGACACCACAAAAATACCATTAAATATGGTTGGAAGTTTTGAAAAATACATTACCAAAGAAGATATATGTATGCCAAATAAATAAAAACCATGCTCAAGAAGGGATTTAGGACACTTCTGTGGCTAATGGATAGGTTCATTCTTTTGGGTGAGAGTGGTGATTTCTTGGTTGCATATAGATTTCAAACTTATATAATTGTACACTTTGCCATGGGTAAATATTAATCAACTATACCTCAATAAAATTATTAAAAATCAAATAAAATTTCAGGGAAAATCATCAAAAGAATGAGTCTAGAGCTTCCAAGCCATTTGAGTGATGCAACGGTTATATAATAAGTGTTATCAATGTATCAAAAAACATGAAAGGAAAAATAAACAAAGAAAAAATAGCCAAGGTAAAAGAAAAAAATATATCATTTAACTTTGAAACTATATTCAGTCTACCACTGTTTTCAGTTAGTGTTAACATCAAAATATATTTTAGGTAATGTAATATCTAAGCAAAGACTTAAAAACTTCAGCAATTCACAGATTATGAACCATAGATGCTCTCCTGACTTTAGTAATAAAATAAACAAAAGTAATAAAGAAAAATCTGTCTTAAATAAGTTACAAGATATTTCAGTTTATGAGAATTCAAATTATTCTGGTATGACTTATTTTTATCAGCCAACTTAAAGTTTGATTTGAAACTGTACTTGATTGCAGGAGCATCTTTGAAAAGCATAAAGATGAGATGCAGATAAATGAAATAATTTTTTAGATGCATAAAGATTTTTTTCCTGAGATAAAGTAGATAACAGGAAGTAACTAAATTCAGTTAAAATCTTCATTTTTTTGTTTTGAATACAAGCAACAACTATTTGGACTACACTATATTTCCTCAACTGTAAAAATGAGTCTGGAATAGTTGATTGACTGGAGTTTATGATGGCATCTGACTGTGCTGCCATGCCCTTTTGGGATGGAAGAGCACATCTGGGATTGGAAAGAGTAACACAGTCTTTTTATTCCATCTGACAGTACAGCAAGTACTTAATGTATGAAAGCTGCAATTTTATCACCTGAAGATGATCTTTACAATCTCTTACTCCTTTAATATCTATAATTTCCAAACATTATGACACAGTGATCATAAGAATCAGCCAAATTTGGGTAATATAGACTATTTTCATAATTGTCACTATCACTGTAAATGGAAGGAGACTGAAAGTCTTATATTTTCCTGCAGAGAGTGAAGCAATGTTTTGAATCATTTCATTAAAAAAAAAAGACAAATCAATGAGAAAAATGCCACAAGGACAATATTGAGAGAGATAGACATGACAACAGTTCATATTATTTAGAGTTTATGTGCAGCTATGCGCATGGAGATACGTTCTCTCCAGAAGTATTTGACTCTTTTGTAACACAAGCTAAGCCCACTTGTATAGTATCTAAAGAAATAAAATAACAACAGAGAAATGTTTGGTCTCCTGGGGGGAAAAAATGCCACTTTGAGGGAACTAATTTGCTAGAAAAATATAAATAAATGAGGTGCTTGAATAAATAGCTTTTTGTTGTTGCATTTAATAAAATATGATGAGGTTACTGTATCTAATACCTAATACCTACAATTGTTCAGGTAACTTGTCTTAACCAATTTTATTTAATAACATATAATGAGCAATATAGAATTTGGAAAAATATAAGCTAATGGAAACCATTTGGCTTGGTTTGTGAAAATGCCCTTCACATCACAGAATGAAGTGTAAATCAGAGGTTCTCTGAAAAAAGTCTGATAATGCTAAAGGCATGTCAATTATATATGGGCTTCCAAGTTCCTCATGGGTAGATATTCTGCAGCAGTCTATATGGAAATACAGAGAAATTTTGGTATAAAAATTCAGTGCTATATAATCTGAATCAACAAATAGAGCTAATAGAATCTGTATCAACTGTTACCTAATAAGAAAATGAGTAAAATGAAGACAATTCATTGACTAAACATTTAACCAGCCAACTCTTCTGCTCTACTCCCTCATTAAAGTGACATTAACAATAACAAAATGAAATAAGAAAAAAAGAGGAAAAACTTCTACACAGTCCGTAAACCAGATACCTATCTTCTTGACTAATGAAGAAGTTTTCCCTGGAAAATTAACAGCAATTACTTTGACTTTTTAACAATGACTTAAAAAAATCTCAGAATGTCTCTCCTATTCATGCAATGAGCATTAAAAATATGAAGAAATTTATTTTTTCTTCTCCAAACACACAAAAAAGCTACAAATAATTTGAACTCTGAGTTTAATCTTTTTGGTGAGTTTCTGTATTCCAGAGTGAACTTTTCTAATAAAAACAATCTTGCCCTGACAGGTGCTTTGTGAATTCGTTAAATTTGGAATAGAGCATCTTCACTATTTCAATCCAACTTTCAAAATAATTATACTTTCTACCTAAGAGATCATACAGATAACTTCTCAGTGCATGTGTCCCTCAGTAGAGATCTAATTTTAGGCTTTTGGCAGATGTAATATCATAAGATTGTGAAGTAAAATAACAAAACTAAAACATGATGATCCACTTTTTTTGCTGTATTTAATTAAATGTTTTATTGTATTCTATTTAGAAGTCAAATTCTAATTTAGCTCAAATTTTTTTAAGAAGTTTTCACATGTAGAAAATCTATCAGTCTTTTCTATCTAGGCCACACTTAGTCAAATAAACTTAGGCTTATCTATGGTGCAGCTAAACCCACAAATAATAGCATATCTTTAAAACCAAATAACTTAAAATGTAATTTTCTTTTCTTGAACACATAATACAGTGCATGGCACCTGAGAAAAAAAAATCTGAAAAATTTTTAAATAGGTCATTTTATTATTTCAAAGTGGGTATTATGTATACCTCCTAAATTTACACCAAAAAAAGTGAATGCTAATAAACGAAAAAGTACTAGTTTGGGTCAGAAAATAACAACAAAAGAAATTTTTATCAAATAAAGAAGCATCTCTTTTAAAATTCTATTTAGACCAATAGCATTCATGTTTCATGTAAAAATTTTGTATCTAATGTTAAAATTGTATTTTATTATATTTATGAAAAGGAAAATAGGAACAAATAATACTAGAGCTTTAATACAATTAAACTTAATTATACCCCCAGTAATCATTGACCCATAAACCATTATTAAGAAGACATTAATTATACAGAGCAACTCTGTAATGATATATAATAAATGTGCTACAGTATAACTTAAATATAAAGGCAAAGCAGAGATACCCTATATTGATAACATTTCCAAATTTACTGACAGTTTTTTTTCCAGATTCGTAAGAGTAAGACAAAGAGCTGAGGAGATACTCTATTGAACCAAATTATTCATTCAACAGGTATTGCTGCCATGTTCTTTTATAGATGGTGAGATATATCAATAACATTTACCCCATGGATTGTGTGTTCTAGTAGGCCTAAATTTGGAACACAGTATTAAGCAAGGTTGTAAGAAATGACTATGCGAGTGCAGTTTTAGGGACATGATCAGGCATTTGGTTGAGGATTTGTTATATTGATAATACTTATTTGTCGTTAAACTGGAGATTCTGAGTAGATATTTGTATCTGGAGATCAGATTTCATACAAAACAAAATATATACCTTTGAGAGTCAACATCTAAAATGAATGAAACTTGAAGGTATGAGATTGGATGAGAGAACGTGGTCTGAAGAACAAGTTCCATAGCACTCTATGGTAAGAAATTAGGTAGATATGATGAAACCAATAAAGTTATCTGGAAAAGCAAATCCAGTAACATATAAGGCTCATTCTCCCAAGACTGTTCAAAAATTATCCCTTCTTTATTGAACTGCCTTTTCATCCTCGCCAAAAAATCAGTTCTTCATACAAGTCTGGGTCTCCATATAGAGGTCTATTTCCAGACCTCTATTGTTTCATTTATACATTATTTCTTAGAAAACACACTTTCTTGATTACTAAAGCATTTAATGAGATTTGATACTAGATAGTATAGTTTTGCTCTTTTTCAAAGTTGTTTTGGCTATCTCAGAACATTTGCATTTCCATATGAAATAGAAGCAGCTCACCAACTTCTACTAAAAAAAAAAAAGAAAAGAAAAGAAAGAAATTTATCTTGGGATTAACTTGAATCAATAAATCAATTTAAAGAAAATTATCATTTTAACAATATTGAAACTTCCAAGTAATGAACACAGGGTGTCTTTTAATTTAGATATTCTTTAATCTATTTTCAGCAATATTTAATAAGTATCACAATGCAGATGTTACACATTATGTATAAAATATATCACAAAGTACTGAATAATTTTTATGCTATTGTGAATGTTTTAATTTTAATTTTAGTATCTAAATTTCAATTGCTTTTTGCCTAGGTTGAATATTGGAACATAAAGTATGTTATGCATTAGTTTTTGTTTTATTAAAAAATAACTGATTTTATACATATCTATATATGTATAGAAAGTTATATATGTGGGGAAAGTGGAAGATGAATATGCAATAGGACTTTGACTTTAATTAAGTCTAGCAGTAAGATTGGACTTTAGCAGAAACTATATACGCTGTTTTAGTGTTTCACTTGCTAAAATAATTCAGTATTATTTTAGCATTTTAAAATTACATAGGAAGAAAAATAAACAATAAATAAATGGGCAAAAGGGTACATCTTAAAATAAATATTAACCTACACAAAATCAAATTATGAGGAAAGATTTACCCTAACCTAACGTTGTCAACAGGCTATCCAAGAATCTCAAAAGCTGTATTAAGCAGATGTTGCTCTATTAGAAAAGCGGAGGCTTGTCACTCAAGTCTGGCACAACAATATGTCTACTCTTCTCCAGATTTATTTGATTTTATTACGCCATGCGTATGTTCACTTTCTCATTTTGAATGGTATATTATATTAAAATCAAAGGGTTTCATTACAATATTAAAGGGATTGTTTCAGGGGAAAAAAAACTATTGCAAATAAAAAAAATTGAAGAGATTTTGATCTGGTGAGCTTTGAAATAAACAGACAAAGAAGAAACTTAATGAGTTTCCACAAACATTTAAGGAGTGATTAGAATTTCACTGACAGATTTTCATTACTTTTTATAGAAAAGAAACAAGAGAAAAGAATGCTAAAACCACAAATTATTTGGTTAGAGCTTAAGTAGGGTTTCTTCACTGAAACAGCACTTAACAAATGAAAGATGCTAATTAGAAATTTTATGAAATCATTATTCATAATAACAAACTACCAATTCTTTACTGTAAAGCTAGTTAATATTTGTCTTATATATGCATGTGTTACATTGTATTTTTATTTGCTTTTGATCTATGTAATAGCAAGGTATTATCTCCATATTTATCTATAGCTATTTCTAGGTGGGGCGATGTACATAGGGCCATATTACTTCTTATGGTAAGAAAACAAGTTTTTTTTATAGATTATTCATTATATATATTATACAAAATTGAAAACATATTTTAACTCGTTTTCCAAAGGTCAACTAATTGATTTTTTGGAAGCTAGTATAGATTGTAAATAGGGCCTCAGCAGAGCACCAATAAATACACAGTAAAAAGATGGTATGTTTAAGGACAAAATTTTAAAAATCTATTTCCATTGTGTAATCTTAATAATGAAGGAATCTGCCCATCTTAAAAGAGTAGCATTATTGAAAAAGATAAAATATGCTTATTATACAGTATATATTTACGGAAGAAACGATGTACAGTGTACAGTGCAAGAAACAATTTACAGTACAAGATTGGCAATGAGCATTTAGTATTCAGTATAGTTTCACTTTCCTTATTTTCAATACAGAAAGATCTCTCAAATCTGCCTTTCAAGAAATTTCTTATAACTTGGAATCCACTGAGATTGTCTTGAATTTGTAAAATATTTTTGGCTGGAGAAAATAATTTTGGGAAAAAATGTGTTTAATACATTTATTAAAAAAAAATTAAAATGTCCAAAATAAATGTTAAAATAATTATTATCTATAAAATTATTATGGATGCTATAAGTCCTATCATATATATAGATGATATATTAATTCAAGAAAACCAGATACATGTTCATCTTAGATTGCTGCAGCAATCCACATATGCACATTTTACAAAATAAGATAGTAGCTGAGGATATGAAAGAGTATTTTCCCATGGTGGGTTCTGCAGGAAGCAAAATTTGAGATTGAGTTTAATGTGCAGAATGTTTATTAGGGAAGGTTCTTGGGTTCTTGGGATCACCACCTACCTATGAGAGAAGAGCTGAAAATTTGAATAGTTGAAGAAATGGAGGGTAACACTAACTGGTCAACAGCCTCTTCGGAGTCTGTGGGAAGGTTTGGAGCAAATATGGCTTGGCAGACTTGGCCTGGGTTGGCCTGAAATGGCTGAGACTCTCCTATTAGTCACTGAAGGTGGGATGCCCAGGAAAGGGCATGACTTTGACCTAAGTAGCTCTCTGCATCTGAGGTAATCCCTGAAAGAGGCTGACAGCTGAAGAATACCTACTGCACCCAGTAACTGAGGTAACAAATCCTTCCAGGAAGATAAATCTAAGCTGAGCTTTACCATGTCAACCACAATCAGTTGTGAAGTACAAAATTTGAGATATCAAAAATAATTGTCCTCATAGAATACTATTTATACACTCTAATAAAACAAGAGAAAAATATTTTTAACCACTGGAATTTATTTTAAATGATAACATTGTTTCATCAAGTTGTGATCATATACGGATAGATATCTTTTTTTTTTTTTTTGGTTTTGATTCTGTTTTGTTTGATCTTGAAGGAATGAATCCTTTTTGTTGTCATTTGCTATATGTTGTTTTTTTCTTCTAAAACAATGGCTTTATTCAACATGCCATTTATGCAATAGCAGAAGGAAACTCTGAAACGCTTATGTCAAAAATATCTAAGTAAAACCCCACAATTTTTATGGTGGTGTTTTTTAAGGGACTTTTAATGACTTGGAGATAGTGACTCAGGAAGTATAACAAATGTCCTGCATTATCGCTTACTGAAATCTAGAAAAATCTACATTGGAAATATCCTTTTACAATATTACTTCCTGTGGCATATGAAGCTAAATCTATTTGATCATTCACACTTATTCAGTTCCTTTTGGCAATTATTAGTCCTTTCTACAGAGGCAGGTAACCTATACAGGCCTTCTCACTATAATATTTTTGTCAGTTATAATGTCACAATTGTATAACGTTCCTGTGGAACTCTACCACACATACCTTTGTGAACAGACAGCTCCAAAGTGCGGTGATAGCACCTGTTTTTCGAATCTCATTGCAGTCACAGTTCTTTGTTGTTTGGGTGCTATGATAGTTCCTATTATGGAAGATTACCTCAAGGCAGATGCAGCCATATTTAAAGATACAATTCAGCAGAGCTTTTGTACAGAGTCAGGTGATGAAGTATCTTCTGAGTTTCTGAACACAGAACCAATTTGGAAAAATAAGATCAGGAAAACATTCCAAAATGAAGTATGTTATAGGTCTGGATATATTCTTAAAACCTTGTTGCTGCATGGGTTGGAGTTCCTGTATAATATATTATTTTGGCAATTCACACACCATGAACATCACTCATTTCACTAATGAGAGAAATAATTTCTGTTGCAACAACATATCCTATTGTGTTGACTGACTATCATATTAACAGAAATATTTAGTAGTTTACGCTGCATTACATGCTTCTAAATAATAATAAAAAAAGATATTTAAATATCAACTGGCATCCTCTAAAGAGTTTCTTCCTAAATAGTATAGTTTAGAAATTAGCTGTTCTAGGTGGAAGTGGGTAGGCTGAAAGTAATCTACTTATATTTCACGTATATTTCTTATCCAGGCTGAAATATATTAAATTTTATATGATTTAATATTGGCATGAGAACATACAGTGAAACTAAACACGAGAATACAAATGCAGAATAATGTGAAATGTTATTTTTGTAAGTAAGTAAGACAGCTGACCAGATGTTACTGCTTAATTAACTCATTAGGTCCATGGTCAAACAATATGGTATAGATTCCACAATATACCTGACATTAAACTCCAACATTTAATAGCTTAGTTTAAATAGTTAAAATTTTAAATATTTTCAATGAAAATAAAAAGTTAGAGACTGAACCCAAACTACGAGAAGAAAGTGTGAAACATTATGTGAGAGTTCCTGAATAACTGTGTGTGTGTGTGTGTGCGTGTGTGTGTGTGTGTGTGTTTGTCTTTATTTTCACAACAGAAGAAAAAATTCTGGGCACCAAATTGAATTATTAACACTAAATTTCTAATGTCATGAATGGGGAAAGAAAAAAAATTAAAGAACAGAGCTTTAAGTGATAAGAAAGCTATGTGAAAAGATAACTTTTTGTGTGGCTGAAATATCAAAAATGTTACAGTGTTAAAGTGCTGCTCCAAGCTACTTATAATATATGTAAACCTAGGACAATAAATGTCCAGCACATATAGTTAGAAATGGTTTTCTGATGATGATTATCCTGCTACACAGTATGATAGGTGCTGTTTAGTTCACAAAACAGTAATTACTATCATCCATGTAATTTATGTCATTAAAATATTGCCTATGTGTTGGGGTTATCCCACAGAACTAACCTTAATATCATCAAATTCAAGACTTCTGTCTGAACAAAAAGCAGTCATCAGCCACAACATAGCAGCCAGTATTCTAACTGAATATCAGAAAATAGCATCTAGCCAAGCCATTTTAAAACCACCTCAGGTTTTTACTCTCCCAGTAGTGTGCACAATAAAGAAAAAGAAAGTACAAGAAGCACATAATAGCAACCTCTTAGAGGTAGAAGGGTCATGTCATCCAATCCCCATCCCAGCAAAGGAGTACCTTGTACAGCATCCTTGAAAAATGGCCATCAGTCTCCCTTAAATTAGTCTCATAGCAGAGAGTATGTTGTGGAGATGCTTCCTTTATTTGAAAAGCTATTATTCTCAGAAAGTTCTTTATTATTCAAGTGAAATGCTCCTACCTATCGTTCCTAGTTCTGCATTCAGAAAACACACAAAATAAATCACCTCCCTCTTCCAAATGAAAGTTCTATAGATATTTTAAGATGCATTCATGTCTCTGATTTATCTTTTTCTCTTGGAGGCCAAGACTTCATGGTTTCCTGAACTTGTCACACATATGGACCCTTCAAATATGTATTGGGAAATTTTGTTTGGAGAGTGTAAGTTGGCCAAACTTCTCTTTCTGTGTGGTACCTACAATAAGATATAATGTGCCATCTGTAAGATGGCAAAGAGTCATGGTCAAAATGTATTCTCCTTATCTGGACACTATACTTCTGTAAGAACATCTGAATGTGGATATACTTAGAGCCATCTGTGTATGTCTGCTTGCCACACACTAGTTTTTATCAAACTTGTAGCCAAATAAAAAATCGCCTATTTACTATCTAGATTTCCACTCATCCTGAAAGTATGTTATTTACTTTTGAAAATCAAAATGCCAAATCTTTTAATCTAATCCTCTCACATACGCTTTTTGGATTCTTTTTACAATTACAGCTTTTTACAATCTTCACAGTCCAGGCAAACTGAATCTCTTTACATACACACACACATTATTCTCTCCTCTGCTTCCAGGTCTTGTGTTTACTGTTTCCTCTTGCCAAAAAACTCTTTTCAATCCCACATTGCCTTAGCTTGCATGCAATTGAAAAATATCATAAATTGAGTGACTTACATACATTTCTTTCTCACAGTTATGGAGGTTTGAAGCCCAAGATCAGGTTCTTGGTGAAGGCCTTCTTCATGGTTTATAGACAGTCATTATTTCTGTGTCCTCACATGGCAGAAAGAGAGCTAGTTAAAACTCTGGCCTCTTCTTATAAAGGCACTAATCCCATTCATGAGAGCTCCACCCTCAATACCTCATTAACTCCAAAAAAAAACCCCAACCTTCAGTTACCATCACAATTGAATTAGGGTTTCAACAGAGGAACTTTGAGGGGGCACAAATATTCAATCCATTGCATACACACCCACCCACATTCACTCTTCTGAATTTCTTTTAACTGGCTGTATTGTATTCTTCAGCTCCAACTTTAAAGATCTCCCTGGAGGATCCCAATGAACAGCCAGTTATATGTTATTTATACAATTGAAATGCTCCTTGTTAACACTCAATATTCTCAGCAAACAATCAGCATTGGTTCTCTCATATTAAAGAGAAAACTCTGTGAGTATAGACTTCATGTTTTTTCTCCCCTGCAGGTCAGGCAGAACACAAAGATCCTGGCACAAAGTAAATGATGAGTGCATATCTACTGAGCTTGGAAGTCACTGTGGAATCTGGGTTCTACAATGCAGTATGTCAGCAGCTTCTATCTGTTGTCACTCATTTTCCTTTCGATATCAAGTAAGGTAATAAAGAATGTGAAAGAGGAAAAGGCCAGGTGTCCTACAGAATTACAGTAATCTATTCCTTTTAGCTATTTAAAAAAAAATTTAGGCAATGTGTTGCTGTGTTATTTGTATTGCTTTCTCCAAATTATTACACATTTTGCCACAAGACCATCATTAAAACAAAATATACTATGTCCACACCATTTTCCTAGTAATGCTGCATGAAAGAACATGACAATTCTCAGACACAACTTTTTTTTGAGTCTGTGTAAGATACACAGTGAGATACAGAGGGGAAAATAGTTACTTCCGAATCAGTCAGATCATTGCTTGCTGTATAAGTTTAGATTCGTATCACATTTTTCTCATCAGTAAAGTAAAAACATTACTAAAACCATGTCATCGGTTCTTGTGACAATAAATAAAATATGTTAGTAGTTAGTAAGTACCACCTCTATCAATTTGTGGTTGGTCTTAGTATTCAGAAAATCATTTGCTGAAAAGTTTACTCTGGAATTTTACAAATGATCAATATTAAGTTTACCAGCATATTCCCAGAAGAAAGTTTTTAAAAAGTTGAAACAATAACAAACGCGATCATCCTTCTCCAGACTTTAACTCCTCTGCCACTGTTTTGATTCATCAGAGATTAGGAAAGTAGATGAAAAACCATTTTTATGTTTTGGAACTCCCAAAAGTAATTTGTCTTAATTTATGCCAGAAGTTGGCAAACTTTTTAAAATAAAGGGCCAGATAGTAAATATCTTAAGATTTGCTGAGTCTACCATTTCTACCCCAGCTAATCAATTCTGCCTAAAACACAAAGCAAATGTGGACAATATGTACATGAATGAGAGTGGCTGTGATCCAATAAAACTTTATTTACAAAAACAGAAAGCTGGCTGGATCTGGTCTGCAAAACATAGTTTGCCAATCTCTTGGCTATGATTTGTAACTCACTTAAAAATGGCAATTTGCATTCATATTTTATATTTTGTTTTGCCATGCATATGCTGCACATTCATGTCCAAACAATGATATGTTTGGAAGCAAAAAGAAATACCAAAATTATACATTAAAGTCTTTATTCTAATAAATCTAACTATATCACCACATTCTTTCTGTTTCTGACTTCTAAGGTTTCAAACACACTTTGTTGCACTTAGCATTTTTCAAAACTCCCAATCTGTGCTTTAGTCTTCCCAAGAATATTCTTAAAGATTCACAACAATGTACAATATTTTTCAACATTCACTTTTTATACCGCTCTTTCTGAAGCTTGCACATATTTTTCACAATTTGAGCTTATAATATAGTATCAATAATTTCTTCAGATAACTCTTATGTTTTTCTTTCTCATCAGAATTGTTCTCAATTGCAGAGTTGAACTATATTTTAGAAATTCTCACTATTCTTCAGCCGTCAAGTCTTATTTTTTATTGTTTATTGAGGTCTAAACTATATGTGAAAGTAAACAAGTCTTAAGTGTGTGGCTCAATCAATTCTCACCATGTACATATACTGTATGACCATCCTCAGGTCAAAAAGTAGAAAAGGTCTAGAAGTAGAAAAACTTTACGTCAGTGGACACCCTAAAAGTAAACATTATCCTTACCCCCAATGCCATAAACTAGATTTACCTGCTTTTGTATTTTATATCAATAAAACACTTTATTGTATATTGGCATCTCTTGTTCATTGTTAAATTTGTAAGATTCATTGATGACAGATGTAGTGACAATCCTTTCATTCTCATTGAGGTATCTGGTTTCTATTATTAATTCTGTACAGATTGTGTATACTATGTAATGCTGATGGGCATTTACATGATTTCTAGGTTGTGGCTTTTCTCATATAGTGCTATGAACATTCTTGTGCATTCATTTTGCTAAACACATCGATGAATTCTGTTGGGTTATACCTAAGAGAGGAATTGCTGGATAATAGATTGTGCCTATGTTCCCTACAGACAATCTGTTTCCCAAAGTGTATCAATTCAAATACCCGCCTGCAGTAGATGACAATTCTAGCTTTTGCTCATCACCACCTAGAATTGCTATTATTATTGATAATAATAACTTGAAAAAAACCCTCATGCATGTTTAAGCTAACTCCAACAGGGAAGTTTCTGTTTTTATCTTTCTTTTTTTTTTCACTTACCAACTTCTTGTCACTGCCTTTGATTTATTTCCACCCCTGAAAATAGTTTTCCACCTGGCTCCTTTTGAATGATTGCTTATGAAAAGACAGATGCATGCTTTTCAAGCTTTTATCCCTTAGGCTTCAGCAGAAAAGCTGGCGTGCCTTTGCAGCATGTATAGTAGGTATCACCTCAGGCAAAGAACCCATCAGACAGATCATTAGGTTTCCAAACTGTGTGAGTGGCACTATCTCTTGGAATAATCCACTAATTAGCCACTGTTCTGCCTCACGATTACATACAGAGTTACCTGCACATAACAGAAAATTCAGTCCACCCAGATCCAAGTAAGTGCAAGCTCTTGTGACATATGGTGAATAAACTGACTTCTCAGAGCTTCAATTTGCTCACTTATAAGATACAAATCATAATGCTCTTTCATAGTATCTGGAGGACAATAACATATATGAAGCATCTAATTAAGCATCCTGTGTTTTATATCTACGAAATAAATTGTATCTATTTTTATTGGTCTTTCATCTAACTTTTCTCAGTGCCTGTATAGATGGCTTCTTATTGACAATGTGGGGAAAACTTGAAGGCCACACTGAGTTTTGGAGCCTATCTATCCTTGTGCTTACTAAATTCCAGTCAGTCTCTGGGCAGCAGCAGTTAATTTTGTCGCCTTCTTTCGCAAGGCTGAATCTGGGCTATCTCCCAGAAGATTATTCAACCATCTCTTGTATGCTCAATGGCATCCCTCTTGCATGCGCTTTCAATGAGACTATTTAGTCCTCCTCTTTTGCTACTAAATACACATGAAAGTTTTTGTCCATCATTTGGGATACATTGTGAACAGGGCAAAGCTGACAA
The DNA here is from genome assembly GCA_963574415.1 of Tarsius wallacei. NCBI lineage: Eukaryota > Metazoa > Chordata > Mammalia > Primates > Tarsiidae > Tarsius > Tarsius wallacei. Next base: position 31,019 of record CAUYQG010096267.1, read on the forward strand.
TGTAGTTTTCCACAGTCCTTCTGGAAAATATATTACAGTACCCAGGACTAAATGGGCCACTTTTAAGTTACTTTTATGGTGATTATGACAGAAATACTTGCTTCATTGGAATTGTTCTCTACCTCTCTATCAGAAACACCGAAACTAAGAAAATTGACAAGTAAAATTCGTCTGTCATTCTGAACTCTGAAACTGACTGTTTTCTAGTCATTCAAATGCAACAATCAGAGCCCTTGATTTTCACTTCAGGCAACACATACGAAGCTAACCACTCACTTGGCATTTAATTAATATACAACCTTGGACACTTGCTTACCTTGCTTAAGTTTTCTAAGACATGATGCCTCAGAGACAGTAACCCATTCTTATGTTTCTTTATGTTCTTATATTCTCTAGTAACTGGTCAGCAAGTTTCTGGATTTGTTGTGGATGGTGTGATGAGTTGCTTAATAAAATAAAAGGCATACAAATATGTATTCACAAAATATGTTATGCTTCAATAATATGTCCTTGAATTTATACATATAAATAAATAATTTTATGTATTTATTCATCTACCTAATCTATCATCCATCTATTTATATATCTATTTAACTATCTATCTATCTATCTATCTATCTATCTATCTATCTATCTGTGTATCCATCTATCTAGGACAGGTTCTGACAATGCTGTTCAGGCTGCCCTAAAACCCCTGAGCTGAAAGAATTCTCCCACTTCAGCTTTCCAAGTCGTTGGAGATAAAGAAACATATCACTGCACCTGGCTTGCTAACGTGTAGTAAGCACCGTTTGTGTGTTAGACCTTCGTCTGTGTTTTATGTGTATTTCCTTATTAACCCTCACAATAGCTCTGTGAGAAAGGTATTATTATTGTACCCATTTTTCAGATGGAAAAATTAAGTCTTTTAAGTAAGTTAGCAAAGATCCCCACAGTATATACTGGCAAACCCAAAGATCTGGATGCAGAGACTAAGATCTCAATTACCTTGCTATGTTCCTTCCTGATCTAATGTATCCTGAAATATTTGAATATATTGAATAAAGTTAGTGTAGTCCTTTGAAAAAGGAATCATCTATTACTAAAATGGTATTAATGATATTATTGCGTACTAGTCCCACAAAAGCAATTGTTTAAAATAACGAGAAAACCTAACCGGCAGCTTTGTTATTTACTATTCTTTCCTATCTCTTTCTTCAAAATCCTTCAGTCAAGGTCATACCAAAGTATATAAAGGAAACTTCACTGACTGTTAGAGACAGCAAGTTTTTACTATTATTTTGTTTTTAAACACGCCCGTGAATTTGTCTCTCTCCCACTCTGATTCAATCAAGAGTCATGCTCCTCAAAACAAAAGATCTTGAACAAACTAGTAAAGCCTAGAAACATGTATGTGCCAAGCATTCAAGAGGAAGGAGATGGCAAGGAGGAGAATATTCACAAAAGGGTTCTCCCATATTTTCTACAGTCTTACCTCTTAAAGTGTTGTCTGTGGGAGAGATGTATTTGCATCAACAAGAAGTCTATTAGAAATGCAGACTCTTAGGTCCTACCTCAGACATGCTGTGACAGAACAAATTTCAGCATGGTCCCTAAGATTTCCTCCCCTTGGTGTATATGCCTTGTATACACATTTCTCCATAATTGTGAGTGAGATTTGATGAGGTTCTTTTTTTGTTGTTGTTAATTATTATTTTAAAGATGTGGGGCACAATTCAGGATTAGGTATACAAATAGTCATTGCACAGGTAAAATTTGGGTCTCACTTAGGTCCACACTTCATCTGCTTTGAGTTTAGCTACCCTTATTGATGAAGTATCCCCCCACCCCCAGCAGTTTCCCACTACTGCCAATCCCTTTCTTGTAGAATTGTTCAGGGTCCACTTATGAGTAAGAATATGTGGTACTCAGTTCTTTGTTTCTGTGATAGATCACTGAGTATTATTGACTCTAAGTCCATTCAAGTTGCTGAGAAGTTTATAATTTTGTCCTTTTTTTTTGTTTGTTTTGTTTTTTGAGTTGGAGTCTCACTCTGTCGCCCAGACTGGAGTGCAGTGGCCACTCCCAGCCACCGCAGCCTCGACCTGCTGGGCTCCGGCAATCCTTCCACCTCAGCCTTCCAAGTAGCTGGAACTACAGGCGAGCGCTACCACACCCGGCTGATTTT
>CAUYQG010096270.1:0-16753 GCA_963574415.1 Tarsius wallacei
GCGCGCCTGTAATTCCAGCTACTGGGAAGGCTGAGGCGGAAGGATCGCCGGAGCCCAGCAGGTCGAGGCTGCGGTGGCCGGGAGCGGCCACTGCACTCCAGTCTGGGCGACAGAGTGAGACTCCAACTCAAAAAAAAAAAAAATAAAATTAAAAAATAAACATTAAAAAAAAAATAATAAAAATAAAAAAGGGATAAAACTTCTTGGTGTCTTTCTGATTAATTTGTTTCTAGTATTGAAACGGTGAAATTTTGGTATAAAGTCCTGATAATATGGACTCAAGTGTGGGCTTTTTCTTCTCTCTTTTCTCTCTGTATGTGCCACGTGAGGCAGGGTCGGATGGTGCAGTCACTGTGTCGCTGGAGGTGTGAACACCACACTCAAGGAGAGCTGGGCCAGGCCATTGAAATGCTTGATAAGCAAAGGCAATACCTCAGAGAAACCCCCTCTGCTGAGGCCAGGGCTCAGCTGGTGTCAGATTCTAACTCATCTACCAAAGGCCTGACTCTGAAGGGAAAATTCAACAGGACATGCAAAAGACGTGCATTGCCTCCTAAACATAAGTAAATGTTTACTCTTTCCAGTAATAAAAACACAATGGATAGCAACAAGGTGCAATTTTTCAGCTGTAAAATAAACAAAGTCTAAAAAGAAAAGATGATCACACCAGAATTCAGTCTTTGCAAGAATGTGGGGAATATGTGTATTTCTGTAGGACTGTTGAATACCCTCATCAACTGGGACTTTATTCTAGATAAAAATCATGGCTATTTGCAAAGATTTATATATAAGGATATTATTTATATTATTTACATTGCTATGTATTAGAGCACATAAATGGACACAAACTTAATGTTCCCCAAATAGAGGATTGGTTAAATAAGTTATGATACTCGTACATCTAGAATAGAATTTAGCCATTAAAAATAATGTAGAAGGGTATTTAATGATATGGAAAATGTTCATATTTGTTAATTAGTAAAAAATCAGCTTATGGAAAAATATGTATACTGTTATCTAAATTAAGTACAACATATACATGTTCATATACATACACACAGAAAAAGATTGGATGTATTTTCACTAAAATGCTTATAGTGGTTATTTCTGAATATAGGAATTATTTAGAACTTACATTTAATGTTTATATTTTAAAATTATATGAAACAATATTTAAAATTTATATTAGTTAAAATTATATTTTATATTTAAATTATATTTTATATAATTTTTAAAATTATAATTTCTTTTTCTTTAAAATTATATTTACAATGAAAAAAATTATGTTTATTTACAATTGTATTTTCTTTTTCTGCTTTTTTTGTTGCCCACATTTCATATTGCAATTACATCACTATACGAGAAAAAATAGTAGACTGACCAAGACGGCAGTGGACTTAGCACAGGAACTGTCTGAAAAGCATAGCCCACCAGGGGGACTTTTTGTGGATGGTTTTGCTGACACTAAACTTGAAGGCCCAATGGCTTCAACCCTGTCTATTATCTATATTTTGGGGTATTCCTTTGGTTTTGAGTATGCAACTGGTTTTCCCATATTTTATGGCATTTCAAGTATGTAGCTTGCATTTGCTTGAGAAAGGGTGTTATAAACATGCAAATATTCACCATGTTCAGGTTTGTTTCTAAGTGAAGGTCCATTGTAGTGAAGAAACGCTGAGAATCTAGCCAAGCTTTTGAGATGGATACTCTGGCAGATGGCAGATATTAACCTAGTCTACTTCTGCTCCTACTATGTACTACAAGTTTTTTTTTTTTTTTTTGGTCTTAGAGCAGTGTGTTAGATGGGTCACATTATAGTCTTATCCTGTCTAGCTTCGAAACGAATTCATTATATAACTACTGGATATTATAAATTGGAACTCATGCAAACAACCACTTATATTACTTGCAATTAGAAAAGGAATATTCTCTGCATTTTCCTGGCTCTAAAATTTTTCTCTAAGAATATCATTAAGCTTTATGAAATTTAAATTTACAAGGTCAGGCCCAGCATGGTGGCTCATGCAAGATCCCTTGAGTCCAGGAGTTCAATACCAGCCTGGGCAACATAGCAAGACTCTACCTCTACAAAAACTACAAAAATTAGCAAAGCATGGTGAGGTGCACCTGTAGTCCTTTTTATTCGGGAGGTTGAGGTAGGAGGATTGCTTAAACCCAGGAGTTTGAGGTTGCATTGAGCTATTATTGCACTGCAACTTTTTTTCCACTGCACTCCAATCTGGGTGACAGAGCAAGACCTTATCTCTAAATAAATAGCAAGGGGAGCTTTATTATGATTCTAATTTATATCATTCTTTTCTGCCTTTTAAATTTTTACCCGTATTACTAAATTCTCTCAGCTATACCTTTCACATATCTTCCGTTTTTGCATTCATCCTTTTTCCCAAGCTGACTCATTGTTTAGACTATCTTCCAATTTTGGCTGCTTGCAAAACTTGCCCACTTTCAAAGACTCAGATAAAAATACCAGTTTCTTAATTTTCCTGCTCACATCTTCCAGAAGTTGCTACTTTTTCCTTTGAACTATACACCCTGTTTTTGAAAAAAATAAAAAAGAATAGCATGATTTAATGGGAAAAAATATTAACTAGAAGTTCAGAAACCTGGGGCCATTTTTCTTTCTCTCCACAGGCACCAATGGAGCTTAGCCAAGATACAAAAACATCTTGACATCTAGATATCTCCTGGCACTTAAAACAGGGAGCTTCCAATATCCTGTTTTCAGGTTGTGTGAACTTGGGCAAGTTATTTAATGTCTCCATGCTTCAGTTTAGTCATCAGTAAAATGTGGGTAGTAATGGCACCTAATTCAATGTGAATGAGGGTTAAATGAGAAATATGCCTGGCTTGTAGCTAGGGATCAGTAAAAGTCAGTCATTTTTAATTAAACCCAATAATTCTGCACATGTATGTTATTCAGATATTCACACAGTCACCAAGAAATTCTTTTGACAAGCTAGGAATCTTAATATATTTTACCAAAATGAATATCCCTGCTTTAAATAGGTTTGAAAGAGTATAGAAAAAGAGATGACTATGACAAAAAATATAAACAAGCAAAAAAATTCCCAGCCCTGTTGAACATTCTTTACTTGGCCGTGTTTATCACCTCATTAGTATAATTGACTTTTCCAGTGCTGTGTTATAATGCGAGGCTACTTTGGTGATTTACTTCAATTGTTTAAATACTATATTGTTAGAAACTAGCTGTGGGGTGAATGAACAATTGCTTTGCCCCTCTTACTTTCTACTTTTTACAGATATAATCTCTTAAAAAAACTAAGTTATAAACTTCACAGATCATTAATCGGAAAGAATTTCTGTTATTTCTTATTACCTTTATTTATGGAGATAGAGAATGAGTTTGCTGGGTTTTGTAACTCACCAGAGCATAAGGCTATTTTAAATATTTAAATACTTTATTTTAAATATTTTAAATATTATCCAATAAGCTGATAAATGTAATAAGAGTTGTAGAGGCTTCAAAGTACCTACAAGAGTAAAATGTGTTATTCTAAGTTATATTTTGCTTTAACTCTGAGTTAAGTATTTAAAAAATTACATAAATGTTCACAAAGAGGAGAAAAACTAATAGAAATGAAGCTATTTTTAACTTTAGAGATGAAGTCCGATACAGTAAGTGAAGATGGATCACTTTAGTATTATATTAATTTCACTTTCTAAAAAAGGCAAGGTTACTATATTCGCCAATAAGAATGTTGATTGATAGGAAAAAATAAAAAAAAACCCACAACAATAAAGTTCCTAACGAGAGTTTTTATGTGTTTTAAATCTATGAACATCATTGTTGATAATCATCGTATACACATATTGTACTCTGTATAAAGGAATTGACATACATAAGAGTTGTATCAATTACTGAAATATTTAATTTTAAAAAGTTTTATAAAAATAAATGGACATGCTGAAAAATGAAGTATCAGGAAGGAACAAGGTGGGCATTTAAGATGATAAAGAGCATATATTTTGACTCAAAGAAGTAAACAGATTTTCAGATTAAAAATTTTATAACAATGTATGATATTGGCATAATTGTGTTTGAATTTAACTGGCTGAGGAGAGATAAGGAGGTATAATGTCTCAATTTTAGTTGAATTTCCACAGTGTCTTCACAAAACAATCTATATATTTCCCCCCATATTTCTTATTTTGGTTCAGTTTTGGTGGGGGGCCCTTTCTTTGCTGTCAACTAGTTTAGTCACACTGTCATGCTGGCGTCCTTTACTCACTATAAAGGTCATGATATCAGGCTGTCTACTTGGCCAACAGCTTTGTTGGCATCTGGCCACCCTGAGAATGCCCCTGATGGCCAGGGCACACTCCCGCCCCTGCTGATTGAGTTGCATGAACCCTGATCCAAGCAGAATTTTCTTCCCTGATTAGTGAAGGCATGTCTTTTTAGGGGAAAGATGTTTATAGCTGATCCGAGCTCCATTAGTTTAGAGACAGACCCCAATAATGAGTGAAGATTTCTGTGGCCCATTTAGAATCTTTAACTTGACTTCGTAGTCCAAATACTTTTTTAAAATACGCCTTTTTAGACTTTTCTTTATTCTTAGTCCTTACATATAAACTATTTTCAGAAAAGTAAAACTGTATGCACTCACTCACCTGTGGTCCCTGGTTGCTAGCAGCTGTCGTCTCAGGACCTCATCTATACTAGTTTCCAGCTGAAGGTATTCACCAAGGCAGCCTGCATGAACAGCCTGAACTTGATTGGCTTGAAAACCACTTGTTAGCTAGGTTTGCGCAAGTGTTTGTTGGGAGATGGACTAAGATTATTTAAGTAATACTATCAGCCCTTATGTGTATCACTTGGAGTTCAGTGGTGGCGGCATAATTGGGTTGAAGGTGTCTTCTGAATAACACGTTTTTAAAATTAAGTACTGTCTTTTCTAACATACGAGCCCAAAAGTTTTATATTTCTCCTCATACAATTATTCTTACGACACTTTTCCGCCTGGCTGTTGGTATAATTTAAAATAGACAAGTTCAGTTTCCTTTGGTTGATTGTGTTTGTACTCACACTTGCTGTCTGGTTTGTATTCTGCAGTCTTTCTACATGAACTCATGCTGCTAGTTGCTCATTAAATTGTTCTTGCCTAAGTACTTCCTGATCAATTCTATTATTATTTGTTCTTTTTCTTTCCTAGTATTGATGTTAACTGCTTAGTAATTTCCTGGATCTCCCCTTTGGCACATCTTAAAGATTAGACTACTTATGATTATAATTATTTTCTTGACTCTTTCTTCAGACTATCCATCATTCTCTCTTTTCTACATTGTTTATGACTTAAATATCTACAAGATGTAGATATATTATTCACATAAAATAAATATCCTATTGTGGAGATAATATTCTCAAATACTTCTTAGCAAAGATATTCATATTTCTCTAAAATATATTAAAAAAGAAACAAATTAATGGATAAAAAAATTGAGCATTAACAGCTAAATATGCCTTTTCTGGCAAACCATTCAGCTTTTCTTGAATGAAAAAATTATAAAAGTCATGTTACTAAAATTAATTAAAAATATTGGCCAATACCCTCGGGTCCCCTCCCACTGTGGGAGCTCTTCTGTCCTCTCAATAAATCCTGTTTTCTAAAAAAAAGTGCAAATGAAATACTACTTTATATTATTTATCAATGAGCAACATGTTATCTGTTTAAATTTTTTTCATTATTTGCATTTCTCAAATATTGCCCATTATTATAATGCAGATGTAAGATAGTTTTTGTTCCTTAGTCACAGAAGAAGCACAATCCATTAGCAAAACCAACTATGATTACTGGGTTAGTCATGGGAGCATCAATAAGACACAGCCCCTGAATATAAGAAGTTCATAATCCAGTGAGGTAAGAGAAGTAAGAGCATATAATACTGTGTTTAGGTAATTAAGATATGCATAGAGAATACAAAGAAGGCCAGAATAAACTCTGACAGCCACATGTTTCCATATCAGGGGATTAGGTATTTGAGCCTTGCCTTGAAGGTCAGGGTATTCTAGACAGAGGTAACATGAGAATTTGCATTTTCCATATGGGTGGAAGGAAAATGCAATGATTCCTGGTTTAATGTTGATCTCTTCTGCTGGATTGAAGTCTCCTGTAAGCAGAGACCGTTGGTCTTATACTGCTCAATCAATATTTGTTGAAGGAATGAATGTACCATGAAAGGCTAAGCTCAAGTGTTTGAACTATATCCTGTGGCCAATGAGAGTCACAGGGGTCACTTAGGTGGGAGTCCTACGATTCCATTAGTTATGTAGGAAGTTGAAAGGCAATTCTGGTAGAAATGTACAGGATAGATCCAAAGAGTACAAGACTGTTGGCAGAAAGGAGTTAGATATTCCAGAAGGGAAATGAATAAGACTTACACTGAAGTAGTGGAGTTGTAGATGGTGGGACACGTTTCTGAAATGCAGTGGAAACTGGTTGGATGTGAAGACTAAAAGAGAGGCAGAAAGGAAGAGTTTTTCTGGTTGAAAGTTTGGGTGGGGCCAGGCTCAGTGGCTCAGCCTGTAATCCCAGCACTTTGGGAGGCCGGGGCGAGTGGATCGTCTGAGTCCGCGGGTTCGAGACCAGCCTGGGCACCTTGGCAAGACTGTGTCTCTAAAAAAAAAAAAAAAATTAGCTGGGTGTGGTAGCGTGCGCCTGTAGTTCTAGCTACCTGGAAGGCTAAGGCAGAAGGATCACCAGAGCCCAGCAGGTCGAAGCTGAGGTGGCTGTGAGTGTGCCACTGCACTCCAGCCTGGGTGACAGAGTGAGACTCCAACTCAAAAAAAAAAAAGAAAAGAAAAGAAAAGGAAAGCTTGGGTGAATGGCAGTGCTATTCACTGAGATCAGAAATGAAAAAAAAAAATGCCAGTTTTGGGGAAAGGATGAGTTTAATTTTGAATCTGCTCAGTCTGTTTTCCTGAAGGACATTCAATAACGCAGAATCTGGGATGGATACATAGTTTTGGGAATCATCAGCCTGGAGATGATGTTTAAGGCTGTAGGAGGAAATGAGATTTATGTGAAGAATAAAGATAGGGAAAAATGGAGATGAAACCTTGGGGAACACACATCTAAGAGATAGACAGAGGAGGAGGAGTTAGACAAAAGAGCTGACACTGATCCTTACATAAACTATGAGACAGACACTGTTTTAGGAACTGCATGTTATTTCATTTAATCTTCAGAACATCTCACAGAGGACTTATCGGAGCAGTAGAAACTTTTTCAGAAAAATGCGTCCTGAAATCTTGGCTGCAGGAAGTTTAATTTGGCTTTGGTAAACTTTTTCTATAAAGGGCCAGTTAGTAAATAGTTCAGGCTTTGCTGGCTACACTATCTCTGTGGCATATCCTCAACTATGTCTCTATAGTGCACAAGCAGATGTAGACAAGTGAATTGGTATAGACGGCTGTGTTTCAGTAAAACTTAATTTGTGGCACTGACTTGAATTTCAGATAATTTTCACATACCACAGCATACTATTCTTTTTATTTATTTTTAAGCCATTTAAAAATGTGAAAAGTAGGCCGGGCGTGTAGTGGCTCACACCTATAATCTCAGCACTTTGGGAGGCCGAGGTAAGAGGATTGCCTGAGCTCACAGGTTTGAGATCAGCCTGGGCAACTTGGCGAGACCTTGTCTCTTCATTACATTAAAAAAAAAAAAAAAATTAGCTGAGAGTGGTGGTGCATGCCTGTGGTTCCAGCTACTTGGCGGGCTGAGGTGGAAGGATCACCTGAGCCCAGCAGGTCGATGCTGGGGTGGCTGTGAGTGTGCCACTGTGCTCCAGCCTGGGCGACAGAGTGAGACTCCGACTAAAAACAAAGCAAAACAAACAAACAAAAAAATAAGCAAAAAAATGTGAAAAGTATTCTAAGATCATGGATCTTAGATAACAGATCTAAGATAAAGGAACAGGCTGTGACTTGCTGACCTTTAGTTTAAAGGAAGAAAGAAGTGTTGGTGTCAAATGCAAACATATGCACTAGAAAAAAAAATCACCTGAATCTTGCCAATAAGAGGCAATTGAGAACGCAGCAAGAGTGGTTTCAGTAGAACGAAGGGGAAGAAACCCATTTTTGATGGTTGGGGAATAATTAGGAGATTGGTAGAAGAAATGTGGAGAGTAAGTTTGGCAGGGGAGAAAGGGACAGAATGAAGGTGAGCATTTAAGGGAAAGGCAATGCTTAGGGTAGATTTTTTTTTTTTTTTTTTTTTAGAATTTAGGTAATTTGGCTTTTTTTCCTTCTTATTTTATTTATTTATTTCTTTTTTTTTAGATAAAGGAGCGTTATGAAGAAGAAGCGAGATTACAGAGTTAGGCGAAAGAGATCATTGGCAGAAAAGGATCTTGTGGAAGGCAAGAGGACACGGGGTTCAGGTGGACAGATCATCTTTGGTTCTTTTTGTCTTTTGGTTGAGGTTTGGACTAAGCTACCTTGTCCTTTCCCGTGGTCCCTATTCAGCTTCTAAGATGGCTAAGATAAATCGTATTTGATCCTTAAAATCATTCTGTTTGACAGATAATTCTGGTGTTACTACCAACATTTTACAGGTGAAGAACCTGAGGATAAAGAGTTAAATGAATCCAAAGAGATCTAGCTCACATGTGGTAGAGCAGAAACCCAGATACTCTAATTCTCAGCTCAATTATTTTTTCCATTGTATCCTGCTTCTTTTTCTACTTCTAAGTAAGTTGCAGCATACAATAGAGTTTTATATTTTAAATAAGTCTTTTTTTCATTCAACGACTATTGAGTGTTTATTGATACCAGACACGTTACCAAGTACCTGGACGTATATGCAAATAAGACAATTGTTGACTTTAATAATAAATATTATAATAATAATAACGGTGATCACAGCTAAAACTTACTTTTTTCTGTTTTTTTCTTTGACTTTTTAAATTTCAATAGCTTTGGGGATACAAATAGTTTTTGGTCTGGGCTTTAAGAGTACCCATCACCCACCTGTGCACATTGTACCCAATAAGCTATTTTTTTGTGCCTCCACCCGCTTCCCTCCTAGTTAAACATTCATCTGTTTACTTGTATTTTGGAGATATTTTGATTTAAAGGCTGTATTAAAACGGAGTCACATTCCTGCAGTTTTCTACTCTGAAGTCTGAAATAAACGTATATTGATTTCTTTGACAATTAGACGGGTTTTTGGCTTCTAGTTGTTAATATTTTAGAGAACTTACATTACAACTCTTAGCTATATCACTTTATTTAGGTAATTGCAACTTATGTGCATAGGGACCTGCTTGGATGATGTCATTTGTAGGATAATAATTGTTTTGACATTGTCAGCCCTTTGTAGCCATGAGCCAGTAGAGAAGAGGGCAAATGGAGTGTTCTTGACGGGGGGAAAAACTTGCCAAAAACTTAGGGATGTTTGTAAATAGTTGAAAAATAGTGGAGAGGATTTACTTAATCCATGCTGGGGAAATTTTAATGTTAACCACATCAAAAGTTTCATGTTGAGCCAACCATGCTGCCCATTGAAGCTGAACTGGATTAAAAAAATGTGGTACATATACACAATGGAATATTATGCAGCCATAAAGAAGGACAAACATATGGACTTCTCAGAAGCTTGAATGGATTTAGAGTTGATCATACTCAGTGATCAATCACAGAAACAAAGAACAAAGTACTATATGTTCTCACTCATAAGTGGACCTTGAACAACTATCACAATACCCTAAGAAAGGGATTGACAGCAATGGGAAACTGCCAGGGGAGGGAGGGGGATTGACAGTTGAGGAAAACTGCTAGGGGAGGGAGGGGCACACCTCATCAACAAAGGTACCTGCATAATCAACGTTTGTACACCTAACCCTGAATTGTACCCCACATCTTTTAAAAAAAACGAACAACCCAATTAGAAAGTGAACCCAAGACCCACACAGACACCTGACCATAGAAGATACAATGGAAAAAAAAAAAGGCTTATGAAAGATGTTCAACATTGTATGTCATTAGGTAACTGCAAATTAAAACAACAATGAAATACCACTCTATAACTGTCAGAATGACCAAAATCTAAAACTATAAACCCCGAATTGTACCCCACATATTTAAAATAAAAAATTTAAAAGTTAAAAAAAGTCATTTTTTCCCTGTACTTTCAAAACAATTGAAGATTGTTGTAGAGATAATCTAAAAACAATAAGAGAAGACAAGCAGTAGAGTTTTTATTTTTTTATTTTCTTGAGTAGGGGGTCTCGGTTGCCTAGGTTGGAATGTAGTGATGGGATCACAGCTTGCCACAGCCTAGAACTCCAGGGTTCAGGTGATCCTTCTGCTGCAGCCTCCCAGGTGGCTGGGACTGCAGGCATGCACTACCACGCCTGGCTAATTTTTTAAATTTTTGACAAGGTCTTGTTGTGTTGCCTAGGCTTGTCTCAAATTCGTGGACTCAAGCAATCCTCCCACCTTGGCCTCCCAAAGTGCTGGGGTTACAGGCATGAGCCATTGCACCCAGCCTAGCAGTAGTGCTTTAAAACTAAATTTTACCTTTTAATTTGACTAGGGCCTCCATATAGTCAGGGAATTTGGGGAAAATGCTCCCCAACCTGGCAAAGGTGAAGTAATGGTTTCCTTCATGTTTTTAATTGGCTACCTTATGCCCCAGTGCAACAATTCCTAAACCCTCTAAGCCTATGAGTCTTTAATGTGTGCTAACAAGGAAAGGCAAGGGAACTCAAGGAAAGTCATTTAAAATAAAGTACAAACGAATACAGAAGCATAATTAACACAAATAAAAACATTTTGGAAAAAGGAGTTTGACAGAAGAAGAAAGTCATAGTGGGGCTTCATAACACATTTTGTTTGAAAAATATAAAGAAAGTTGGAGGAAATTGGCAGAAAAGGATAGTACTTGACACTCCTAAATTATTATTTAAGTATTTTTTACTGCCTATACCTGTCACAACTCCAATATCCTTATTTATTAAAGAAAAAAATAATGCCAAGATGTTATTGAAGTTTTCTAAATTTCAAGTCATCGAAGCCAAGATGTTGCATGAAGACTAGATTATTCTGTGGATAAATTATCTCACAGCTCTAATTAGGATCCTAACTGAATTTACATTTAATTTCAGGAGGTCTTTTCACTCACACCCTTGACTCACTTTCTCGCCCCAGAGATCCAGGGGATATCACTCTCTTATCACTAACTTGAACTTTGCTCTTTATCTCCAAGTACAAAGTCACCCAGAAGCCAATTTGATATATATAAATTGGCACCCAGAAGCCAATTTGATATATAAATGTTGTTTTCATTATTATTTAATGACTTTCCACCTTATCATTCTTTTCCTCTGAGATCAAACTATGTAGTGATATTTTCTCTGCTGTTTCTTCTTCTAAAAACAGATGTATGGTGCATGTGTTTCTGGAACAAATTGTCTTCCTCAGTGGAAGACATTTAAGATGTCCTTTCCAAAAAGGATGCAGAAACAAAATGTTTTGGACTTTCCTTCTAATTTATTGTATCTGATGAGTGCTATAATTAAAGATCAGAAACCAAAGGAAATTATTTCAAAGCATGAAGTTTCCTGGAAAGGGATTATCTATTTAATTACCGAGAAGCTCCTTATTGCAAAATTCAAAATTTCCAAATAGTAGAAGCTCAGGTAATACTTTAAAAAATATTTTCATTGTGAAGTATTATATACATACAGAAGAGTACATAAAAAAATACATTTTATTAAATAATTATAAAGCGAATAGCCGTGTAATGACCATCCAAGTGGAAAAAAAAAAATCAGTATTGTCAGAATCTCAGAAGCCCCCCCATGTGTCTGTTTTCTATAAAATTCTCCATTCTCAGTGGCCACCACTATGCTGACTTGTATGGTAATCTTTTCCTTATTTTTCTTCATACTTTTCCCACATATGCATATATCCCAAACAATATAGTTTTTAAACCTCAAATAGATGTCATACTGTTAATGTATTTGCTTCCATCTTGCTTCTTTTGCTCAATGTCATGTCGGTAAGAATTTTCCACATTGCCATGTACAGTTCTAGCCTGCTCATTTTCATTAGGATGTGGTGTTTCATTGAAAGAATATGTCTACCACATGCATTCCACTGTGGAAAGACATTTGAGTTGGAAGACAGCTATGCTCATCACTATACCACCAATGCCTTCGTGACATTTGGGTTGACATCTTGGCTATTACAAATATTGTTGGAATGAACATCCTTGTATATGTCTTTACTTCTTATACATTCATTTCTCAAGGGGTAGTAGGAGCATAGACTTTAAATTGGCTAACTTGTAATAACTTTGTAGCAAATACTCTTTCAGGGAATGAACAAAAATACTTTTTCTTTTTATGCTGTTGTCATTCAGCAAATTCTGAATAGCACCCTCTTTTCATTCCTAACTACTAGCTTAAGTTTAAAGGTGCTTAGGTATAGTGGTATGCCGATTAATTTCCATTTGCAGCCTAACATCTCCCAAAACCATTATCTACCCTTCTCTGTACTGCTCTGTTTATTCCTTGGGAGGTTGACTCCTATTGAGGGAATCGCTTGTTCTTGTTAGCACTTGACCTCTGGTTGAGTCTGGCTACTGGGAGGTTGGGTTTGGCTTCCCGTTCTGATGCATTTGGCTAATAGGATGCATAGGAGGGAAATCTGAAGGGAGAGAGGCTCCTTCCCTGTTTTGGCACCGAGACTGTGGCAGTAGCTCCACTAACTCCATGATTATAATTCCTTCTGGGAGAGATTAATTCTCTGTGGACCCAATTTTCACTGAGTATTAATTGTTCCCCACTCAGGAGTGGTAATGTCTTCCCACTGCTGCTAAAGTCTTTACTAATTCATTTAGGGGTAAATTCTGTTTCTTGATGGGACATTATACCTGATGCCTGTTTTTTGAATTTCATTTATTTATTTATTTATTTATTTATTTATTTATTTATTTATTTATTTAGAGTTGGAGTCTCACTCTGTCACCCAGACTGGAGTGCAGTGGCACGCTCCTGGCCACCGCAGCCTCGACCTGCTGGACTCCGGCAATCCTTCCGCCTCAGTCTTCCAAATAGCCGGAACTACAGCCACGCGCTACCACGCCTGGCTAATTTTTGATGTATTGTAGAGACGAGGTCTCGCCAAGTTGCCCAGGTGGGTCTCGAACCCGCGGGCTCAGACAATCTACTCTCCTCGGCCTCCCAAAGTGCTGGGATTACAGGCTGAGCCACCAAGCCGGCCTGAATTTCTTTTAAACAGACATTGCAAATGTATTTTCAAGTACAACACCTACTTCAATTTTCTGAATAGCTCTCACGTTTGATTTTAGGTTTAAGTAGAAAAGCATTGCAAATATAAAAAGAGGTACAAAAGACTAGCCAGTGTAATTGACTATTAGGTGATATGCATGAAAGTGAATTTAAGTTTGTATTATACGAATTAATCTAGGTTCACAAATTAGAGCTCACATGCCTTGTTTGTATGCTGGTTACTAGTCAAATTATTCATATTTTCTAAATCTCTAATACTGCAGAGATGTTTGTTTTTTTGCTTTTTTTTTTTTTGGTTTATTCCACTTGTATAAGTGTGTTTGGGAGGTTCAGTTTTAAGGCAAATGAAAGTATTTTATCTGACTACATTTTATCTGACTTCCATTTTATCTGGTTTCTGCAGAGAGCACACCCCACTTATAAGTGTGATCACAAGGCCAAAGATATGGTGTGAGTACCTGAGAGAACCCGGAATTTCAACATTTCAAACACATAGGTTCTACCCCGATTTTCCAACATTTAAAATTGGAAGAAGAAAATATACACACAACCTCTCCTGCATTTCTGCACTATTGAGCACAGAACAATGTGTAAATCTAGTTTTTTTTTTTTAGTTGGTGTCTCTCTCCTCACTCTGTCACCCAGGTTGGAGTGTACTGGCATGCTCGCAGCCACTGTAGTCTCGACTTGCTGGGTTTGGGCCATTCTTTCACCTCAGCCTTCCAACTAGCTGGAACTACAGATGCACGCCACCACACCCGGCTAGATTTTTGTGTGTGTGTGTGATTTATTGTAGAGACAAGGTCTCACCAAGTTGCCCAGGTTGGTCTCAAACCCCCGGGCTCAGGCAATGCTTTTGCCTTGGTCTCCCAAAGTTCTGGGATTATAGGCTAAGCCACCATGCCCAGCCTAGTTTAGCTCTTATAAGCATTGTTGCTATTGGTGACCCCAACCTTGGATTCCTAAATCTACATTCAGGAAACACTTATTTTTGGTAACTTATTTTTGTCTTGGGTATTTTGATTGTATCATATTCCAGCCCAGATAACGAAAGGAGTCATTATTTTTAAAAAGTTGAAGTTTAATTAGAACATAATGTAACAATCTCTCCCTAGCACCATTTGTGTTACTTCTAAATGTACAAGCATCAAATATTTAAGCATGAACACTCCAAAGCTCATCTTTTCAGGGAAGAAAAATAAAAAATAAGGGTCATTATATTCAATTGACTCCAGAAATACTACTCTTGGATAGATTAGATAGTGAAGACTTTGTCAAAATATTTATTTGACTTCCTTTGAAAATATAAACCGTAGTGTGTGTCTAAATAATCTACCAAATCTTGGCCTTGGTGTGTTATTCTAACGAAAAGGATAGTGTAATATTGTCCATGTTCACATTTCTTGGAACAATGCCTGTGACACATAGTAGATAATCAATACAAAACTGTATACTGTTATTAAGTAAGCAAATGCCGTCCATTTATTGAAGAGATCCATTCTGATTCTTCATATTTATTATTTATTAACAAATATTTATTATCATATAAGCTTCATTTGATATTCTAACAATTCTGTTGCTTTTGGTTTTAGTGTTTTCCATGTAGCATAACATAAATTGTCAAGATGGACTCCTATGAATATGCTGTGTTTTGGGTTAATTTCCAACTAAGATGCTGTTTGTATTACTTAATAGCCTATGAAATCAGTATGAGATGAATGTACAGTTAATGATTTGACAACTGTCCTCTCCTAATACAAAACATAAGACATTTAAATAGAGGAAACAGATTTAAATACATTTTAAATCAACACATTACAGAAACATTTTTACCTAGGGAAAAAAACAATGTAATGGATTTATTTATTTATTTATTTATTTATTTATTTTTAGTTGGAGTCTCACTCTGTTGCCCAGACTGGAGTGCAGTGGCCGCTCCCGGCTACCACAACCTTGACCTGCTGGGCTCCAGCGATCCTTCCACCTCAGCCTTCCAGGTAGCTGGAACTACAGGTGCGCGCTACCACGCCCAGCTGATTTTTTATTTATTGTAGAGATGAGGTCTCGCCAAGTTGCCCAGGCGGGTCTTGAACCCGTGGGCTCAGGCAATCCACTCACCTCAGCCTCCCAAGGCTCGGGATTACAGGCTGAGCCACCGAGCCCGGCTCAATGTAATGGATTTTAATGCACATTGCAGTACAAATAGATGGCCAGTATTACTTTGTCATTGCAGTATCTTTTACAGTTTTTGAAAATGACTATTTTTCCTTTTGGATTTCTACTAGCATTTAATTGCTTAAAGTTCTTAAATTTGACGTTTCTGAGGATATGAATCTATTGTGTATGTTTTTTACACACATACACACTCATATACATATTTATGTCTATAATTTTTTTTAAGTAACAAAATTGCTGACTCTAGCTTCTGTGTTACCACTCTGCCATCTGACCCTTGGCTATATTTTAATTGAGTATGTTCAATACTTGGAAAAATACAAGGTGGAAACCAGTTAACATTATGGAAAAAAACAGTGCTAAGACAGGATGTCAAAGACAAAGTGGAGAATAAGTAAGGTCGGTAACAGAAGGAGCCGGTTTAAGCAGCACCCGATGGACACTTCCAGATAAATTTATTAGTGTTCTTGGAGGTGCTTTTGAGCTGTGTAACAAGGAGGTGTGCTTATGAAAACATTTTGCACTGAATCTGAAACACTGAAAAAAGCTCAATGCATTATTAGCAACATACGCCTACACTCTCGTAGGGGACAATCCCCCTCACCTATGTGATATTTTGTCATTCATCAGTACACCCCTTAAAGCTCCTCTGTTGCATGAATTTGTGTTGTTTTCACACTTTACTTGCCACAGATTCAGCAAAGCACACGAGTAGTGTCTTAGACAATGGAGTTGTGATGAACTTGGAGGGCCTCTCATTGCACAGCTGAGGGAATTGAAGCCCAGAGCAGTTAAGTAACTCACCAGATTTACCTGTTAACTGACAAAACAGTTAGCTACTCCTCATACTGTGCTCTGCTATTTAGCACATTTTCTAGTGATCAACTGAAAAAGAATCATAAATCAGAAAAAAAGCATGTTATAATATAGGATATAATTTTCAAACTGATATTCATATACATGATTAGATATCTTTCACACACACGCACACACAAAATAAACTAAAAGTAATTCTGGATATTTTATTTTATTTAATTAATTAATTTTTTTTTTTGAGTTGGAGTCTCACTCTGTCACCCAGACTGGAGTGCAGTGGCCGCTCCCGGCCACCACAGCCTCGACCTGCTGGGCTCCGGCGATCCTTCCGCCTCAGCCTTCCGAGTAGCCGGAATTACAGGCATGCACTACCACGCCTGGCTGATTTTTTGATTTATGGTAGAGATGAGGTCTCGCCAAGTTGCCCAGGCAGGTCTCGAATCCGCGAGCTCAGGCAATC